>JAPYYV010008057.1:0-12913 GCA_030522625.1 Copidosoma aretas | reverse complement strand
TGATTTTTACATTTGTAATATATTTGCGAACTTAGAGAAAATACGTAATTAGACGCGTCGGTCGAAGAAAAACTTATAACGGTACATTACCATTTATTTCAGCATTGCAAAGTACCGTTATTAGGTTTTCTTCTTATTAGGTTTAATAATATTTTAACAAAAAGATAGTTATATTACGTATATCGATTTCAGTAATAAGTTCAAAGTTTTTTTTTTCATTTGTTTTCAGTTCAAAAAATTTTAACAATATTTATTGTACTATTTAGGTAAATATTATAAAACTTATTTACAAACGATTCCACACCATAGAGCATCAAAATCGCTTTTTTCATATTTTGAATCATTCTTATGTTTTATTAAAAATTTTTTATATTAAACAATTGCGAAAGAATGTCGTTAAGTAAGCTTTGTGCTAATTAATTGGCAGCGGTTTTGGATAATTTACGATTAAAATCATGAAAAATCATACAAATGTCATGGTTAATAAGTTCTAAAGATGAGATTTAAAAAATTCAAGATCCGGTTTTGAATATAAGTACGTCAACATTTATTTTATAAGATTTTGTTAATTTTCGAAAAAAAATTTAATCATTTCATTTTATTCACTAACATGTTTTTTTTTTTCTAGAAAATCTATTAATTGGTTTTTCATCGTTGGTTTAGTATATCTTTTCACGAGATGTGGGAAACCAATTTTTCAATTTGAAAATCAATATTTTTATAGAATTTTATTTGCCCGATATAAAGATTTTTCCATGCTTAAAATTCATATAAAAGTTCGTTATTGTTAAGTTTTTGTAATATTAAAAAAATAATAATATTTTACAAAGATATAGTTACAGCTTAAAAAAATGTTATACGCTGACGGCTTTTTTCAAAAAATCAATCTTTGCACATCCTTTCAGCAACGAATTAGCAACGAATTCTGGTTCCCATACACATTCGAAGATATCATTTGTTTTGGAAATATCGTCAGTGGCTACGCTAGCTTAATATCAAGCCAGCAAATCCATTGTTTCTCGAAAACGGCAAGAGCAACAAAATCAACTCTTGGGCAACAAATTAGCAACAAATTAGCAACAGTGTTATAGTATTTTTAGTTTTGTGGCCTTATGATATGGCTATGCTAGCTTAATAGACATACAAAATACCCTGCAAGTTAGATTTTTTTTTGAGCCAGGGATTGGCCTAAATACAAGTGTGGTCTGCTGGCGTGATAAGGATAATCGTTTGTATGGGAACAGGTAGGCTCTGTAAAATTAATTTTTTTTTATAAAAAATTACCTCCGCACTATTTAAGACGTACGTTTTAATGTATTTAAGCCCTGATTCGTCAAAAAGATAAGTTTGATGCCACTGTTGCACTAAAATCGGTTGATTCATCGAATTCCTCGAGATCGGTATGTTCTGCAATCTTAATTCTTTCACTACAAATTCACTACAAATTAGCTACAAAATACCCTGCAAGTTAGATTTTATTTTTAATTTAGGGTCAGCCCGTACGCACGTGTGATCTGCTAGCCTAGCACTATGCAAACCGATTATCTCGTATTTCGGAATCGGTAGACTCTACAAAATTAATTCTTCCACTACATATTTACTAAAAATTAGCTGCAAAATATGCTTCCAGAATGAATATTTTCTGACCCTAGGAATAGCTGTAATGTGCAACTGCTCTGCTGGCGTGATATCACGCTAGCAGATCATTCGTTATATCTCGAGACCGGTTGGCTCTACAAAATCAATTCTTTCACTACAAATTCACTACAAATTAGCTAAAAATTACTAGTAGGTTTAGATAGTGGGGTTGATCATGTGATCTGCTTGCGTGATATACGTGACCAAGAGTCTGATCGATCGATCCTTTGTCCATCCGTTTGTTCGTTTTCAAATTTATACTGCAACATTAAGGGGGAAAAAAATTATTTTCAATGAATAGGAAAAACTCGTTTGTTTATGTTCTCTACGGATGAACGTAAGAAATTGTGTTCAATGTGCTGAGCTATTTTTGTGTACTTTACTCTTTTTGTGATCTTTTGCGCGATTATGTTTTACGAAATTTTTTTCAAACATACAATTCAATGTGAATTTTTTTTTTCTTTTACAGCCAAGCAACGGATTTCAACTTTGAAGCCGTAAACATATTTAACAAGACTGTTCTCGATTGTCTTATCGAAAATAAGAATGCATGTAGTAATTTCTTGCCAGAAATTTCAAACTATAAATCCATGGTGGAAAATCTCAGTTGGTCAGCTAAAATGCATCTCGTGACGCAGCTTGCATTAAAAGTTCCGGCAAACGTTTTTAAATCGTTGATTGATTGTATACCACATCTAACTGATGTAGATGACAATGGTTGCAACGTTATCCACCATATTGCCTCGTCGTCTGAATTTCGAAACATGGAAACCGATTGCCAAGACGAATTAACCATTAACATCGAGTCGCTCGAGGATATTGGCTGTGATCTCGATCATCAAAATAATGAAGGTACTTTTTTGGAATTGTTTTTTATAAAATCAGTGCGTTTGTCTGTTTGCTGAATTATCATGCTCGACACTATTAGAACGCAGTGGTTGATCGATGAATTAAATATCGTGGAATATTTGATATAAATGTACTGATTAAAAAATAATTGAAATTTTTCAAAGATTGGGTATGGATGGTAAAAATTAACTTCCAAAGGTTGTTTGCAATTAAGTTAACTAACTTAATGTGTTTTAGGACAAACGGCTCTCCACTGTACAGTGATTTGGGCCAGTAATGACGGTGTTAAATTTTTGTTGTCGATGGGAGCTGATGTCAATATTTTTGATGACAGTAACAACACTCCGATTACTGCTGCAAAAAAGATTGATACATCTTCACGTGTATTCGTCGATTATGTACATAGGCTTAAAGCTGCTGGTTTATTCGTTCATTCTGTAAACGAGAACGTTGCTGAAAATGACACAGATTTGCAAGAATTGTCAAATGAGTTGAAAGAAATGGAAAAGGTGGTCATTAGCGAATCGTTTTCTTTGCGTGACATTCTTACAGACCAAATGGTAGAAAATTTTTCTTCTATGCCAGAGCCTCAGCGCTGTGCTATTCTCAAGTTCATCAAATGTAATGACTTGCGGGAAAAGTTTTCTAGTTGGCTTCCAGTGTTTAAATTACAACAAAGAAGAGCTTTGAGGACAGTAAAATAATGTGAGCAATAGGAGTGATACTATGAAGATCTTGAAACTAAAATTACCATAACTTTATTTGACAAGTGCCATGATTCCCCAAAGCACTCGAGATACATGCATGCACAATCTTCATGTAATCCGGCAAGAAAAAAAATTGTTTTACTTGTACTTTTGTATTGTAATTTTAATAATACAACATATTCTTTTATCGATAAATAGTTCAGTATTTAATGAAACTTGATTTAAAAAGAAATTGTAAGTGAAAAATTTTAGTACCAATGTACAAACATTCTACAAATGATGTTATATTTTTTTTAAACCGAATCAGCGTGAAATTTTAACAGCAAATTGGTAAAATAGTATAAGTTACTTAGTTTTTAAAACCTTACTGATAGTTATAGAACAATCAATACTTCTTTGCAGAAATCTACATGTGGCTATTTCAATGATTGGATATTTTTTGTAAATCACAACATTCTCCTTATTTAGTAAATCGTCAATTAATTCTTATATTTATATTGTGACCTATGAGTTGTAATTTTTTTGACGTTGTATAGGAAATTAATAAAAATTTGCGATAACGATTAACTTTTGTAAAATAATATGTATATATTTTTTCCAACTTACAAATAGGCATCTAACTTTGTTAATCGAAAATTGACTATGAGGAGCATTTAATAACAGAACTTCGCCGCATAATATTTTGTGGCGAGCATTGAATTTGACATGTAACATTTTTTTTTTTCTCGTATTCGATCGTTTTTTATTGACACGCCGTAACATTAAAATTTTTTAATTTTAATTTCTTTTGATTACCCGACAAACATATTGTGAGTGTGGTTAAAATACACAAAATATTAATACATCCCTTAAGTACAACATCTAGTTCAATTCTATTAAATCACATTTTTGCCACTTAAATTCTCGATCGAAGCCTACTTTTTTTCTTTATATATTATTGCCATTATTATTACAAATGGCGACAACGTCACATTATACGACAAACAGTTCGTGCTATCGCCTTACAAGTTTATACACGTTGTTTTCATGATTGTAACTGCGTTACTTCCGAACTCAGTTTTTCAAAAAATTACAGATTCCTTTCTATCTAAAATACAGAGGACGATCAAAGACGGTTGTGATGATGGCTGCTCTATTGAGTGAAAAAAATACTCCAAACTCTTAATGGGAATGAAAAGGTGAATTTATTAAAAAAAGCATGGAAATATTTATAAAAAACATTTATTCCTTTGCTAAAAATATTTCTTCAAATCCAAAAATTATATAAATAGATGTATTTTAGTAACGATTGTTTGAAAACTTCGAGGTTTTTCAAAAAGTTCTACAAACTACATGAATTATAGATTCATAATAAATTAATCAAATCTTTCAAAAATAAATTAAAATAATTACATGTTTTTTATTTGTAATTTTTAGAAAAATCATGATCAGATTGGTCGACAAAATCAAGATTACTGGTAGTATTAACAAAAAAATTGTTTGATGACGTGAACTCGAGATTTTTTCATCGAAAACAGGAACGTTTCTTTTTCATAAGCAGATACTTTTAAAGCTTTTAACAAGCAATAATTATTGTATTATTTTTCAATTTGTTATCTCTCTCAATTCGCTGAGAAATCGTTTTCTTTATCCTAAAAAAAAATAAGCATCTTGAATAACGAAAATAACGACGACGCGAGGCAACGAAAATTCGCCACTACAGATTCAATTAATACAATATTTATAATTGCGTTTTTTTTCGTTCGATATTAGTGGAAGATAATAATTAATTATCACTAAATTGTATACCTAACAGATTTTTCGTATCTATATCGATATATTCATCACAGTGCTATGGACACAAAAATGTGTTCTCTTAGATGCTAGAAACAAAGCGTATCGGTCGTTGATCTCGAAAAAGCGAACAAATCTGAAAGGTAAATTTCAACCAAGATGCGCTGGATGTTATCTTATTGTCTATTTAATAACATAAATATCGTTTATCGGAGATCCAACGAACGATACTTACTTTACAGTTCCTGCTTCCGGATATATCACTTTTTATTTATATTCGCATTATTAGAGCAGGGTGCTACGTACATGGCAGTATCATCCCACGTAAAATATTCTCACGGATGACTTTAATTTAAACTTTTTTTTTTTCTTTCACATACTATAAATTAATATTTACAGAAAGTTGAGCAAGTGGCCTTTGCTGATTCCTTTGAAGCATCTGACGAAATCACGAGCACATATTTTTTTTTCCATACGCTTTTTTTTCTACATTAAAACACTTTTGAATGATCAAAGCATTTATGCGCTACTCTACTACCACTGACGAGAGCTTAAAAACTGAAATTCTCTTTATTCTCGAACCTTTTGGATTGCACGGCGCAAAATTTATGTATCTCAACTTGATCACTTTTTCAACATTTTACTATTGAAAAATACAATACGAATTCATCACAATTTTGATTTAATTGATTAATCGAGAGACAACTCCTCAGCGGCGTTGACAGCCACCCGCGAGCGCTGATCACAGCCCAAACGTCCGCGTCGAGTTAAAATAAAATGTTTAAATAATCGTAAAAATTTTGTTGATTTAAAAATCTAGATAACGAAAAATCAAAATTCACAAAGCCATTCGAGACGAAGAACGTGTAACGGCGACGATTAAAATTCATCAAGCGTGCTCCCCTATCGGCAATGCTACAAACGCCCCTCGGGGCCACCATCGGCATCCTCACATGGTTGTCAATTGACGCGCTTCCACCCTCCATCTCTCCGCAATTTTTTTTTTCTTCCTTCTATATATATATATATATTTCTCTCTCTCGCTCTCTCCATCTTTCTTTTCGATCGATACGATCGGATATTTTTACACGTAGACGGGCTGAGGACTCGGCGGCTGAGGCGGTTGACAGCAGCTCCACGGGAAGAGCCACATGGCTCAGCACCTTGGTGAGAACTTGGGATTCGTGGGCCCGTGAGTGTAGCTGCGCAACTCCTTCGGCGGCTCGGAACCAAAATCGGAGGCTGTGTCCACGTCCGCCTTGCGGCAAATTATCATTCGCACGTCCGTGTGCAAATATATGCGTCCGGTTTTGCCAGACATAAATCTGAAAACGTTTACCGACCTTAAAACTATCTCGTGTGTATAAATAAACGCTCTTCGCAGAAGGGTAATGTATTATTGCATACACTTGCAAAGTCACATGTGATTCAACTTGGAACACCAAGTAGGATTTCCGATCTAAGTAGTGATTCAACAGAAACTCCTTATTTGGCAAAATAGTTACAAAATACACTTTTACTCAATTTATTGACTCGAACAGGAGATTTTGAGTGTTTTTCAAAAAATTGAAAAAAAAAAAAAACTAGAATTTTTTTTCTTCTATTTATGTAAAATGCACTTGAAATTTCCAATGTACCGTCCAATCAATAAGCCATTATGTAAATAAAACTGGAATTACACGTGACTTTATTAGAGTACTGAGATCTGTAGATTACATGTTAATTTTTAAGAAGGGAAACCCTCCAACATTACCTAAGGTGAATGAGGTAACGTAACGTCTTGTCGCGCAGTGTTCGCTGACGCAAGAAGGTGTGAGATCTCGGCGGCATGTCGGTCAGGTCGTAAAGCACCACGAACATTTTCACAACAGTGCCCAGAGGATTCAAGAGGGTCACCTGGATCGTTCCCATTCTCGGTACCTGATACGGCTTCTTACCTAGATTAATGTGAGCCTGAAAATCAGTCAAATCGTTAAAACTCGCGCATCACCACACGTCATGAAATAATGATCAACAGGCCGGTTGACCGAAAGACTAAATGCACTCACAAGGTACGGCGAGGAAACCTTATCGTTGTCCCCGAGCGTGTAGAAGAAAACGGTGACAGGGAGCTTCTGGTGTTTGGGACAGAAGGAGCCGCTGGCCCCGATCTCGGCCGCGAAACCGTGTACAGTCGAGACTGGCTCGAGTCGTCCGTTGAGCGCGGACTCCTCAAAGCTACCCAGAAGAGCGTGGCTCTGCGGCCGGTGACGCGAAGCCGATCGCCGCTTCGTCGCTTCCTCCGCGTCGCCGGTACTTTCGGCCTCTCGGTCGCCCTCCTCGAGCGACACGGCACCCGGACTCGGTGGGGTGTTGAGTTCGAACAGGGCACTGAAAATACACTCGGTTGTATCACCCGTTTCACGACAGTGGCGAGTAATCAAAGTTTGCTCGGTTCACTCGTGGTTCCCAAAGTGCACGCAACGTTTTAAAAGCGCGCTATGAACGTTTCAAAAACGTTGCGGGTGTCCCGCTGTTTTTTGTCATCAAAAATCATTCCAGAATTCCTTGCGCAATGCGAAACGTTACCATCCGGATGATAACACACCGCTACCAAGAGCCCAAGCTGTATAAAAAGTACAGTACCTGCGCTTCGACGACACGCTGTTGAGACTGCTGTCAAAGTCGAAGCAGCAGCTGCCCCGCCGAAGGGGCGCCGGGCTCGAGGTCAAGGGCAGACCAGTTCTGCTGTGAAAGACCATCGAGGCAGCGTTCTCGAGCGACCTTCGAAACCTCGCCTGGTCCTTGGCCGACGGCACGGCGGTCTTGTCGTTGTCGAGCCCGCCCAGCTCGACCTCGGTGCCGCTCTCGCTCTCCTCCGCCGACGCCTCGGGTACCATCGGACTTTCCTCGTTGTTCTTGCTGCTCTTCTGTTGGTGCTGGTGGTGGTGCTTGTTGTGCTGCTTGAACCGAATGGGAAACAGGTCGCGCTTGGCGCGCGACTTCCTCGACAGGGACGACGTTGTTGGCTTGCCGCCGCTGGCCGCCGCCGCCGCCGCCGCCCCGCCTGTGCTCCTCTTCTCGCCATTTGTACTATGGTGTAGTGGTGTCGGGCGTGCGCTGCTCGCACTGCTCCCGACTGACTGATCACAGTGTGCTGCTGCCGCTGCTGGCCCGTCGGCCTCCTCCTCCTCCTCCTCCTCCTCCTCCTCGTCCTCCTGCTCGTCGTCGCCGGCCTCGTTCTCCTCGAAATCGGCCGAGAAGTCGATCCTGCGCTTGACCCGCGATTCGGCCGGTACACCGTTCGGCCGTGGCTCTCTGTCCTCGGGCGTCGCCAGCCGGTGCTCCGGGCGCTTGAACAGCTGCTTCAGCCGCGAGAAGCGCTTGTTCAGGGACGAGTCGCCGGGGGCGGCCCTCTCCTGGCCCGGTTTCTTCCTCTCCTCCTCCTCCTCCTCCTCCTCCTCCTCCTCCGCCTCGTCGGCCTTGCGCGGCGTCGTCCAGTCCCGGGTCACCTCCGTGATCACCTCGTCCCGGCCGTCGTCCTTGCTCGACGACCTCAATATCGCGCCCAGCAGAACGTCCGCCGGCGCCCGGCTCTTGCGCTCCTGTCCCTCGTCGGCCGGCCGTTCGTGCCTGTCCCGGCGCTTGGCCGTCCCGAGGGCCGACCTCTTCCGGCAGACGGGCGTGCGGGCCCTGAGCACCGCCAGCACCTCGTCGAACTCCCGGGGACTGAGCTCGAGGCCGCAGCCGTCGCGCGTCCCCTCCCGCTGCTCGGGCTCGGTCGAACCGCCGTCGCTGCCGGTGCCGCTCTCCTTCTCCTAGGACAACGAGATAGAGAGAGAGAGAGAGAGAGAGAGAGAGGGGTCACGATTCGGGTCCACGCTCGGCCGCGCGACGATTTACCTTATCCGGCGCGCCCTCGTCGCCGCCCAGCGGGTTGACCACGAGGTTGATCACCGCGGCGGACTCGGAGCGCTTGTAGCGCTTCTCCAGGCGCTCCTGCTGCTCGTCCATGCTCAGCTGGGTGCGGAAACTCCGCTCCAGGCCCTCGAGCGTGGCGGTCGCGGCGCCGGGGGCCGTCGATTCGGCCGGGATCGCCTCCCGGAGGGCGGGCAGGCTCGAGGGCGCGGCCGCGTGGCGCTGATGCTCGGGCGGCTCGGGTGGCCGGCAGGGCAGGGAGCGGCGCCGCTTGCGCTCGCCGTTGGGCCTGGCCAAGGGGACGACGCTGCTGACGGGCGGGGGTAGCGCCCCGTCCAGCTCCCCGTCCTCCTCGTCGGCGCAGTGGCAGTGATGCTTGCCCGGCTTGTCGCAGGCGATCAGCAGCCGGTCGTCGAGCAGTTGGGGCTGGGGTGCTGGCACGGCCGAGCGGAAGGAGCTCATGTAGTAGACGAAATTCGCCTGCTGCTGAGGAGTCGGGCTGTTGGGCTCGAGGCTGGTGGTGGTGTGGGACTGCTGCTGCTGCTGCTGCTGCTGGTTGTTGATGATGTTGTTGTTGCTGACGGTGCTGTTGTTGTTGTTGTTGTTGTTGTTGCTGTTGATGTTGGTCGGGATGAGACGCTTGACGGGCGTGGTGGGCCGGACCAGCTGGGGCTCGGTCTCCTCCGGCGGGTGCATCGGACACTGGAGCTTAGGGATCTCCTCCATTCGCGGCAGCGCCCAAACGCTCACCTGCGGAACAGTCGTATTGGTTAGTCTCATTTGCTTCAACACCAAGTGCGCGGGCAGGAATTCGGGAAGATGTATGCTACTGAGACCCCCCCCCCCACCCGAGCTCTGCTGTTTCGTCGTCAAAGTTGTAACGCAACGATACTTGTTTGGTATTGGTATATTGTCATCAACTCGGGGGTAAAAAATTAAATAGACTGATAATTTACCCGGCGTTGAGCTATAATCACGCGTTACGTATCCACTATCTGACGTACGTTTGTGATTCATTCCCGAGGATATTTACTCGATGGGCATATGATGATCGAGGTATTACGACTCGATGCTCATGACGATCGAGCGACCTCGAAGCTCACCGAGTTTCTGTACCTCTGAGTTGGTACCGTCCGAGTGATTCAAATGATTCAGAATCATTTTTGAATCATGGGTGAAAATTTAGTAATCATGTATAAATATGATTCTATATTAATAATTGTTCCAGACATTCCGTTTAAATGATAAATAATAAATTTATAAAAGGCAGTGATCGATTTGAAGATGATTTACATTTCGAATCATACAACGACAGATTGTTTTCTAAACAAGAGCTCATAGAATCTCAGAGCGTCCATCTATATAGTTATAAACTGCAATCTAGTGCTGTATATTTTATTTGAAGACCACATAGCTCCATAGAGCTTCGAATAATTTTGAAATAAAACAGATTAAAATCCTTCATTGCAAACGTTTGCTACTGCTCGTGCTTGCTGTTAAAACATTCAAGCAAGGAGCAATAAATTACGACACTTTGAAATTACGGAAAAAAATTCAAGTTTAATTCGCATGTGATTCATAAGGTATTCCAGACATGCTTAAAAAATGATTCAAATCTTCATTGCAAACGTTTGCTATTACTCTTGCTTGCTATTAAAACATTTAAACAATTATTACTTTACGTATAATTTATTGCGACACTCTTACGAATAAATAATATTATTACACAAATTACGCTAAAGTAAGCAGAGATGAATTCTTTGAGAAAATTTGTTCTACCCTAAACGATAGAAAGTAACGACTAAGATTTTATTTTTTGCCATACTGATGAATCGTGATAGACCGAAAATTGAAATCAAAGGGATGTAAAAAATTACAACATTCAATAGATATTACTTGTATATTTCATTGGTTTACGCTAATTAGATATAAAAACAAAAATTCAACAATGATTGAAGCGTGATTCGGACGGTATCAAATAATGATCCAAACGAGATTTATATTTATTTTTATGGTAGTTTCAATATTTCTCGTACATTGTATAAAAGCAATTAGAAGAACGGTATACGTCATATTTATCCTTTCAATACACTCTTATAATATAAATGAATCTTTGAAAAGATCACGGTAAAGTCAACTACGGTAGACTTTTCAAGGACTGTTTGTGCTATCGTAAAGTAAAGAATGTGTTGACAGAGTCTGGTCCCTATTTGTAAACAAAAAGTCGCGCTGCGTGAACCAAATATCGAAAAAACAAATTTAACAATGATTCACACGCGATTTCGACGGTATTCAATAATACAAAGATCCAAACAACAATCAAATCTATCATTGTAACCGTCTTAATATTTTTTTTATCTGCGAATTAAAAGTGTTTGTAAAAATCAAATTAGAATTAGAGTTTTACTAATGATTAAGTTTTTATTACACTCTTCTGTACTTACGCAAACATTACGCTACAGTCTACTAAGAATTACTTACTGTTGCCTTTAATTTACGTACTTATTGGTGACTTCAATTTCGTGTACAAAGCGGCGACTAAATCATAACTTTATGTTTAATAGAGCATTTTAGGAATGAAGCGAATATTCAATCGAGTCAGATGCCGGAAACTGTACTTCGAAAAAGTTTTTGTGCGAAAAAAAGACTCGGCTTGCGTACATTAAACTATAAATTCAAATGGCTCATGTTTCAAAACGGGTACAACTTTGAAAAGATTGTGAGCAAAAATATGAAGACTTTAATCATTTTTTAATCATGTCTGGAATACCTTATGAATCACATGCGAAATAAATGTGAATTTTTTTCCGTAATTTAATTCACGCAGACTCAAATATTCTTGTTATGTATTATAAAGTGTCGTAATTTATTGCTCCTTGCTTGAATGTTTTAATAGCAAGCACGAGCAGTAGCAAACGTTTGCAATGAAGATTTGAATCATTTTTGAATATACGTACGATTAAAGAATCGAAATACAATCAAAACGGTTTTAAAACTTGAACAAGATCAATAAATTTATATTATATTGTGTATTTTTAACGTGATATATCTTTCGGGATAACTTTTTTCTAGTATTATTAGTGATTTAAATATTATCTAAGATTCAACTGTGATTAAAAATGACCGCAGCTCCCCTGATTGCAATAAGAGTTAACCTTATTTTTCGTACAAAACGTTGTTCCGAAAGCATATTTTGACAGTATAAGATACCGTGCCTGTTATTTTGGCTAAAAGTAGGAAAAAATTTCGTGATTTGAAGATTTGAATCATTTTCGAATCAAAAATTTGTGCATCACGTGGACAGCCCCTCGGTACAGTCTAGAACCTCGATCTTGAAAGTGTGGCGCGTCGAGCTTTGCGATCTCCAAGTTTGTACGAGCAACTTGAGCTCCCTGCAACGATGACAAGCAGACGTCGGGTCACTGACGCGTGCAAAGTCGCTCGGAAAAACGCATCATCTCATTGTTTGATTTCAAAAAGGTACCGTCGCACGCTGTACTCGATGTAATTGCGGGGCCATGCGTTTTAAAAGTTGAAAACAGGATCATTCGCGTTGGGAGGACATCGGTACGTTGACTTCAGTCCGAGTCGTGCACGCTGGTAAGTAAAATCAGACGACGCCCACGCGTTTCCGAGACTCCGGTCGGACGGCGAGTTTTTCAAAGCCCCGAGATCAGACCTGCTAAAAGCGCGCTCGTTCGAATCCAGCATCGACGAAATCAGGAAACCCCGGGGGGGGGGGAACCAACGAAACAAACCCCGAGCAGCGTCAGGACAACTCACCTCGATGGAGTTGCCGTCGCCGAGGCAGGCGAGGGGAAAGGTGTGCCCGGCGGGCGGCTCGCGGAACCGCTTGAGGTGCTGCTCGTCGGCCTGGCCCGTGGTCGGCGCGACGATCCTGGTCGCCACGTAGTTGGGCCGCGCGCCGTTGGTGCGCGACCACCAGGCCGCGACCTGGCTGAAGTGCAGCCGCGAGCGCAGCGCCTGGTAGAGGCCCTGGCAGTTCATCGTTGCCGGGCTTCTGCGTGCACGTCATCAGTCTCGTTACT
>JAPYYV010008055.1:1284-18611 GCA_030522625.1 Copidosoma aretas | reverse complement strand
TAATAATATACTAATGGAAAAAAAGCTTACATCGACAGCTCGGCAAAAGAGAGATTTAGACAATTTCTTTGTCTCAATTTCGTAAGGGCAACTTGGCATATTTCAGAGATTTAGTAAAACAACAATTTTCTTTCTCTTTCGCTCATAAATGAAATAGCAGCATTACCGCTACAAAAATTAGGAAAAAAATTCTTTGAATTATACTCGCTTCTTCACTGCAATATCAAAGCCATCGATATGCTGTATAAAGTTATCATTCATTTATAATTGTAATGTTTCACACAGCTGATTGCAAAAGTGGCACGCGCAAAACTTGATACCTCCGTCCAAGCAGGCGCCAAACACAAAAGAGGAAGTTCGGGGTCAAGCTCGACGCAGCGCTGTGCTATACTTACCGATCGGGGATGAGAAAAGTGCCTGACCGAGCATTACGTAGTAGGTATATAAGTAAGTATAAAGTGTGTCGCATATATAAAACGCACTCGATGACGCGCCAGTAATTTTAGCCTATCCCGTGGTAATCCCCTCCCGGATTACGCGATTATTTTTAGAGCCTCCAAGCGCAGCTTCTGAAAAGCGTCAAGTGGAAGGATAGGAGGAGAAGGAGAGTCGGCATGAAGTGTGCGGCGCATGGCTATTCGGAGAACTTCAAAACACGCCTGACGTTCGATGTGCCCGCTGGGCTGCTGATGAGAGAACGATTAGATTTACAGCTTGCCTGATTCGCGAGGTACGTGTTTTTTTTGCTTTCGATCTGCTTATCGATGATCGATCGATTTTTCGAATGCCGATTGTGATTGCGATGGTTAACTTTTGTATATGTTAAGACACTTCTGGGAACGTGAATTTGATAAAATTTTTTTTTATCCATTACATATTACTTGACACGTGTTTTGTATTTATTTCTTATATTTTGGAGAGTCGTTTGAAATTGCTCATTTAATCATTAAAAAATGTTGATGTATGCTAATCGTAAGAGTACATCGTAATTTTGGCGTCTTTAGTACCTACTTTGCCATCACACAGTATAATATATCTTAATACAATGAACCTACTTCGTATCCATTAGTATGTACATCGTCACCATATTTTTCTCCGAAATTCTCATTCACCTTATTACGATTAAAAGATAAATATATAAAGCGTGTTTGCCTGATAAAATATCTCCGCATCTTTCGGCAAACGAAAAAGTCATTGCCTTCTTCGAACTCGTGAAATAATTTAAATTCATTTGGAAGTAACATTTACCTCATCAACAATTGGATGATTACAAAAGAAAAAAAAAAAAAATACAAAAAAAAAAAAAAAAAAAAAAAAAAAAAAAAAAAAAAAAAAAAAAAAAAAAAACACATTTCGAGGAGACGAAGAAAGAGGGGGGTCGACGCAGCTGCCCCGCTCGTCACAGCAATTAACAAAAATTTACGAGCCGAGTAACGAGAAAACTCGCAAATCATGCGACTCTCTCGTCTCTTATCGTGCATAACTCGACTGTTACTACACTCACCACCACCACCACTTTTTTTCAAGCTATTTTTTTTCACCTTTTCGCACGCACGCAAATCATTACACAACTACTACGTATCAGATATTTAATTTCGCATTTTGATTCTTTTTTTAAAAAAAGCGAGGCATAAAAAAGGCGCTGCTTTAGTTGGGAACAATGTTTTCAGCAGCGAATCGACATCTAATCGATGTATAAATTTTTTTTCAAAACTTTGAGCTCAGGTGCGTGTCTATGTGTAAGTGTGTTTTGACTTACAATGAAAATAACAGATAATAAATGTATAACAGTAGCCCGTCTCGTTTTTCTGGGGTACGTTGTGTGTGTGCATGTACATGTGACTCGGCGATATTTCAGCCGATTAAATGCAGGCATGCTTATATCGACTATGTACGGGCCGATTTGCAATGTAAAGACGCTTTGCGGTAATACTTACCGCGTTCGGACGTTTTTTTCTCTTTTCAAATAATCAGCGTTGCTTGAATCCATTGGATCCATTTTTTCCGTCTTTCGGGTGAATGTATTTTACGAAAGATGTAAAGTAAAATTAGTATTTAGTTTTACGGAAAGATCTGTCATTGAAATTTCTGTGCCACAGTAGGTATACATTTTTTATCGTCTAGTAAGAATTTTTCCCGTACCGGCGCGGCAGGTCTGTCTGAAATCTTTACTCAAATGTACACATTATATATATAGTCGTTAAAAACTACTGATGCCAATACGGGAAAAAGCCATATGATCACATAAGTCACTAAATATACCTACTGATAAAACAATTACACCATAGCACGCGCTTCATCATCACTCACTGCGAGACTTGAAATTCCCATTACTGTCTGTGAATACAATGTTTATTAAGTACAGCATATTTTTTTTTTATCAAAGATTACGGTTAGCAATTTAAAATGCAACTGAACTTATTTCAAGCTAAGACCCTTGAAAGTGAGGCTTCTGAAGTACTCAATCAAAATTGCTTCCCCCGTCAACATTCAGAAAGAGGTCAGAACGAAACTTGGCGCAACGAGTCAGCTCATACTTTTAAACTCAACCTTCACGATAAAATTGAAAATTATAAAAAATAAATAAAAATTCTGCGCTCATTATCTGCGTAAACAAAACCCGCTGCTAACGATCAGTTTCACAACAAATACGAGAATTTTTCGGACCCTCCCCCCTCCGCCTCTTTCCAACCAAACGTATCTGGATGCTTGCATAACGAAAACACGCCGCTATCAGAATAAGTGAGGCAGCCCGAAAAAATAGATGGTCCGTATATCGGTATTGGGTACTTTTGCACAAGACACGAGAATTCCTATTAAATATTTTAGTCGTGGCGGCTGGGGCACTCACATATTTATGCCTCTTGTACTTACCCTTAGGTTTCAAGCGGTTTCAGGCACATACAGATTACAGCATGATGCAAAGGTGGGCGAGCTGTAAGCTTGCGCATATAGGTATTATTCTTATACTTACATGCAAGCCACACATGTGCGCGTGCTTTGTCTTAGAAAACGACTCGCTTTCTTGCATAGCGATGATCATGCAATGCAAATGCGAGATATACTTACTTGTACCGCTCGAGCCCCCTGCATTCGTGCGCGTCGAGTTTCTGTGCGTGCTGCCCCTTCCACGCTTTTTTGCATCAAGGTGAGGCTCGTTTTCATCATCTCTTGAATCTCTTCTCTTACCCAGTTGAGCAGGATATTGATAATAGTAGATGGAAAGAGCAGGATGCTGTACGTTGTTAAATTTTCGCTTTTGCATGCAGTTGAGTTGCAGAGGAAAATAATAACAATGTCGAGGTGACTTTGTTGCAAGGGGCCTGAGTTTCCTCTCGCAAAACCGTCTCATTTGCGAGAGATGGCAAATTGATTGCAAACGAGGATAAAAATAAAATATATCCCTCACGATCGACCTGCCACATGATGCACGGCTTCTCCCATTCATAAAGCGCCCACTATATGCGCACAATACGCCTACGCACGTTCGCGAAAAAAAATCGCGCGTATCGTCGCTCTTCAAACAAGAATGAAAACAATGCTCCGCTAAATTTATACTGTACATAAAACATGAAAAAATGTACTGCAACGAGAAACAATACAAAATACTCACGATGCTGGACGGCGTGTAGGAGCCGGAGATGCTGGACAGGAAGTCCTGGCTGGCCCGGGAGGAGCTCTGGGACGAGGCGGCGCTGTCGCTGGACACGCTGCTGGAGCTGTCGTAGAGCGCGTCCGAGACGTCGAGCTTCATCGTCTCCTCGGTGCCCTCGAGGCCGCCCGCCCCGGCCCCGACACCCGCGGTGACGATGGTGGTGGCCCTCTTGGTGGTGGTGGTGGCTGCCGCCGCGGCGGCTGCTACGGCGGCGGCAGCAGCAGCGGCGGCGGCGGCCCGCTGCTGCTGGTTCGCCGCCCGCACCAGCTCGCACTTGATCTTCATTCACGCGCGGTTGTTTTTAATCGCTCTCTGCAGATGCGCAGCTCTCGGATCGAACGAGCTCCGGAATTTGGCCCCAACCCCCTCCCCCCGCTCTCTATTTAAGGCTCGTGCACTGCACCACCTGTTGTCTGTCTTGTCGTTTGTGATGCATGCATAGGTATATGTAAAGAGTATAATACTTCCTCCTCTCGCATCTAATCTTGAGAAATGGCTCTGCAGCAGCAGCTTTCTCTTCCCCTAGAACGATCTTGATCTGTAAACTTTGGGCCCCTTCATTTTGGAGCAAGTAGTTTACCATGCAGGTGAATAAGGTGGGTATGCATTTGGCATATCACACTGGACACTGCACTCTGAGATGAGATGTATGCAAGAAGACGTGTCAACGAATGCGTATCTTACTGGTTTTGGAGTTTGTGTGCACCATTGCTACTGTTAGGTTATGACAGCTACTGTACTAGCACTGTGTGGTGAGTGTATTTTTTATCATATCGCTCTCGAACTCTCAATTAACAGCTGAGGCCAAAGTGGAGGCTACTCATGTTTGTATGCATTACTTACACTGTGCCAACAAATTCTGAACCAATACGGTAAAGTCCAACACGCGGAAAGGCGCTGGGAAATCTACATTATGAAAATGTAATCACGTCAATCTGTTACCCCGAGGGAGAGGAAAGGGAGGACGAGAAAAATAGTACGACACTGATGCACACACGTACGAACGGATGCATAAATATATGCTTGTTAGAAAAAACAAGAAGATCTTAGCGAGCGAATAAGATCAAAACGAGGCTCTTTCTCGCAGAGCACGTTAAAACTGCGCCCGCCACCGCGACCGATGAGTCACGCGCCGACGACGCGAGGGAATACCTTTCCACTCTCTGTCTCTCTCAAACTCTCACCCACGACGCAGGCTCACGTAAACAACTCCTTTCATGCGCTATATCACAGTTATATATATATATACATGCGTATATACTTTTACAGGACGTGCTCTGTGCTCCGTAAACTTCGTGTATGCTGCATGGATCAAATCGGTTCGGCTCGGCTATCTTCGGCTGCTCCGTTATGTAGTACTTCTCATTTGGAGGTTAGGAAATGCGTAGTGCAAATCAAAGTGGGGGACTGCAGGAAAGGAAGCGAGATTTCAGCTGTTCCGAGAATTCAGAAGAAATTATACGTAAGTATGCAATGTACTCATGCAGCTCGATGCGAAGATGATGTCACTGCCAAGAGTTGTGTATATGAGGCCGCATGCTGTCGCTATAGTAGCTGCGTGACGTCACGAGTGCGCGGGTTATTTTGAACGCTGCTTTCATGGGATGCTTAATTTATCATTTCTACATTTATGATACTAGTTGATTCCAGCGAACGGTAAAATATATCGAGTCCGACAAAGTGTACCCTACATACCTCTATGCGAGAGAAAATATTAAAAAAGGCATGCAGTTGGCTTCGAATGTAAACAAATTATTCGTTTAATGGGACGAGATCTCGCAGAGCTGTTTTAACCAATCGATCGTGTAATTGGAATCAATCATAATTTAAAAGATAATTTATTCAATAGATGATAAAGTACATATTTTACCAGGTTGCAGCTTATAGCAAGACAGATAAAAATTTTACAAGTGTAATTTAAAGTAATTTTATCATATTTTAAATTTTCATTCTAGAAAACAGCGTGGCGTTACCCAAAAATAATTCATCATTTTTCAGGAATGCGGTAAGCGTGATAAAAATTAACGTACGTATGTACGAGAGAGCAATAATTTTTTCGAGGCAATTCGAGGCTCAATAGTTAACAATGACTCATGCGAGCGTAAGCGACGATGGCAAATATTATTTATTACGATAACGAAAAAAGTAAGAACAGCTGCCGTGATGAATTCAAGAAATGAAAATAAAAAAAATTACAACGTAAGTGTACGACTGTTCGGCTGAAGTATAGGTGACAATCGATAAGAATAGAACGTTTAAGATCGCGCGCATTGATATGTCTGATAACGATTTATCAACCCACAAGATAAGATTGTCCCGAGACTCCCGATGCAGATGTTGAAAATTTAAATTTAACGATCGTGTTTGTGGTTATTATCATCTCTTTCTAATTAGGCACTCCGTCGTTTGGTTTGGAACGTGCTTTTGATAAGCACGTGATGAAATGTCGACCAAGAGTTTAGCGTCAGTCAAGAATCTAATCGAAATAAAATAAGCTTCATGACTAAAGCAATTATTGCGTCATTGAAAGCTCGAAATTTCAAAGAATAGAATCAAATCAAACTTCATTAAAGTTAAAGAAAAAAAAAAAAAAAAAAAAAGAAAAAAAACATAAACAAAAAAAAAACAAAAAAAAAAAAAAAAAAAAAAAAAAAAAAAAAAAAAAAAAAAAAAAAAAAAAAAAAAAAAAAAAAAAAAAAAAAAAAAAAAAATGGGTACAACCACCTCATTACCTTCCAGAAATTCTTGGCCAAAGGATTGCAGCGCTGGGTGTGTACAAATCGCAAGTGCCATAGCTACGCCAAATTGGATTCCACCAACGCAATAAGCAAACACGATAACAAATCAGAAACATATATAGGTCATTCGGTAAAACGTAAAGCAACCGATGAAATTTCTATTCGTTCATCTAAATTAATACGCGATGAATTAAACTCCATAAAAAATGAGACAAATCTTACGGTAAAAAATATTTTAAGGATAAAAAAAAGAACACAATTGGATTTGCAATGAAAAGTGCGACGGAAAGAATATGATTATAACGGGGAAAGAATATATTTACAAAGGATGAGAGAGAAAGCTTTAATGACCCGGGGATGAATTCGGTAACAGATTAGAAAATACTTTAATGATCCTGGGACGAATTTGGCTATTTTTATGATTTCGGAGACGAATTCGGGAATCCCGTTATTTTGAATAAGAACATCTGGAGACAAGCGTATTCTCGTTGGTTTATAGGAAAAGTAGTGAAATGCATGAAATTCTGCGCGCTTCTGTGCCCTAGCAGCAACCGTTTCATCCCCTTAGGATGTGTCGCAGTTTACGAAGTCATAAATAAATTGGCCTTTATCCACATGGAGCGAGGAACTACAGGAATTTTTACTACAAGGTATTTACTCACTTGTGACGTCAGTCCAGAATGACGCGATCACTGGGTTAAAAATTCAAATTTGCACCTTTTCTGTAATTACAGGAGTGCGATTCCTTGAGATGTCCCGGGAAAATAGCGTTCGACCGAAGGGGTCCCAAAGGTCCCTCGGGCGTTGCTTCGCAAGCGCTCTCGGGCCCAGGGACCGCCCTGGAGAGATGCACACTTGTGACGAAAATTTAACTACCATTATTCTATTCTCACGAAGGTCTGATTACACCAATATTGATATATGACAACAGTTGATGCCTTATATTGTAGAATAAATTTTAATTACATCCAAATAAACTAAATAGATGATTGCAATCAGTTGAAATCACACAACAAAGACGAAGAAGTGCGGTTTACGTGCATACCTGTATGTATACATCGTGACTTTCTACAACTCGATGTGTACAACATATAATACGTATTATAGGTGTAGAAAAGTAAAATTGGGACGCCACGACAGTTACTATAATTTTTACACAAGAGTTCAGTAATTTTTCGCGGTAATCTGTATAGTAAGGGTACGTAGTATTTGTAGTGAACATTCCTGTAGTTCTTCGCTCCGTGTATATATATAACTTGTAAGTATTACTTTATTGTTTCGTTCGAAGTAATGAAACTAAACTTATAATTTTTGCCTGAATTTAGTTGAAAATAAGGACATAGCTAGTAGGATGTAATGAGTTAATTACTCGTTTGGACATTGAAATAATGTATTTTATTTTACGCTGGACATCAGGCAGACACATACGTATACTCTTACGATTGGTAAGTATGTAATGTATATACAAATGTCTCTTTCTTCACTTAATCGTACCGTCGTGTCGCGTGGACTAAATTATCGCAATGAAGTCATCTCGAAAACAATCGTTGGATATAAGCGTTTCCAAACAGCAACGTATCAACTTCTTTCTTCCTCCTTTTTAGAGCTCGCGGTAAAAAAATAGCCGCGAGTCATACAGCTCGATGAAACAACCGCGCAAACGATCAAAACATAAATCACTCGCTCTTCGGCGGCATAAGAACCTTCCACCAACCAATAATCCTGCACGCACCCCCCGTCCGTCGCATTACCATTTACGATTATTATGTTGGACGCTAAAAAGTAACTAAAAAGCTCCTGAAAAAAAAAAAAAAAAGGTCGGTAAAATTCAAATCACGCAGCGCAGCAACACCAGTTGTAGAACCAAGTTCAGCGGCAATGCTACCGAGCGACCCCCGCGACATCCCGACTCCCCGGGCGACGATCATCATCGGCAGCCCCCTCGAGCGCGCGGTTATCAATCACGCAATCAAGCCGTTAAGAAAGGAGCCGTCGACGCGGTCCCCGAAAGCTCCGCCCATGAGCGCGGTGCGGGGGGCATCTCTCTCACCTCGCCGCCTCTCCGGAGCGAAAATTTCGCGGCGGCGGAGGGGACCGCGGCAGCACCGTTCTTCCGAGAACACGCGGTGAGTCAGCCGTGATGGTGGCCCGCTCCTCTTCGTGGGCGGAGGAAGAGAGACTACCCGCGAGTACGTATACACACAGATGACTCACTCGCGGCTGCGCGCGCATCATTCGGCTCCTCTCTTCTCGCTCCTTCCTCCGAGCGCTCTTTTTACACCGGCAGTGTTGTTATATTATATCACACCCTCCTCCTGCCTGCCCGTAATGTAGTCATCGTGTAGGTAAAACCCGCCGTGTCGGGATGCACGCCTCGGGGAAGCCTCGAGCGACGAAAACAGCCGACCGGAAGGGAATGGAAATTCCGGGGGGGGGGAGTGACTTACCCCCCTTCTTCGCCACGTGCTTGATCGCGCGGAGAGAGCACCGTTATGGACACCGGCGGGGCCGATCTGTCGATTGTTGTTTCCAACGAACATGCTGATATTCTGTAATCAGCCGGCTTTTCCGGAACAATGGCGCAGGGTGGAGCCGAGGGTGGTGGTAAATTTTGGGAATCGAAAGAACAGAGATATCCTTTGGGCGGGAAAAAATCGTTTTCAATTGCAAATCAAAAACTTCTTCAGCGCCGTGATTAGTTGATTAATCAACATCGAACAGAAGAATTATAAGGTTTACCGATTAAAATACAGTATGGATGATTTAACAGGTCTTGAATAACATAAAAATAGCAGTTTTCGCTAATAACGTGTATCTGGGACCGTTGGGATCGCCCCCCGGCCGGATGCTATTTTTCCTATACCGAGGGCACTAAAGCAAGCACTCAAAAACGCCCGAGGTGGGAAAACTATTTTTTTGTCAACATAAGTAATATTTCGATCGAACTGTTCACAACGAAGCTTTAACTTTGTAGGATCATGAATACACAGCAGATGCACAGAACAAGAAGAGAAGATCGAACCGTATCGGTACGAGCGAGCCGTTGAAATTTTTTGTCTCTCGGATTTTTTTCCCGTTCGGGGTAATTAAATCCTCGCAAAAAGGCAACTTTACCCACTTATGTGTGTATAAACATCTCGGCGCGTCGAAAAAACTCGAGAAGAGAGAGGAAAAAAGCCTGTCCATAAATCAAGAGCCCGGGGAATCGGGTCGATCCATGATCCCGAGCGCCCGCGAAAAGCCTGCGAAATAATCCGCTTTTGAATTAGCCTCCGCGCCTCGTTCCGCGCCTCGTTCCGCGAGCGCATTAAAGCTCGCCGACGGGCAATTAGAGGCTAAAAATAAACTTTCCCTAAGGGGGCCATCGCAGCCGCGAGGGACTGCGCAGTGTCCCGTCGTCCCGATCTCCCGAGGATACTACTACCACTACCACCAACATCTCGCTCCGGCGGTAATACATCCGCGATCGAATTCGCGCGCCCCTGAGCCGCAGCAATGTATTCCACCACCTCTGTATATACGACCGCCTGCCGGCCAAGGACGACGCCGCCGGTGCGATCTCCTCGCGTGTCTGCTGTTTTTGCTCGCCTCGTATAATGCATAGAGGTACCTGTAACATGCCCGCCGGTGCTCCGCGAGCCGAGAGATGGAGGCGAACTGGCGCAAGGAATGTCATTAACAGGCGAGCGCCGCGTGCCGCAGAGTCGCGCGTGCCCTTGCCGATTTTCCCTTGGCGATCCGCCGATGCTTGATTAGATTCGCGCCGGGAGGATCTCGGGAGAGGTGGAATCCGGGCGCAAGGATATACCGCGCGCTCCGATTGCGCGCAAGGACGACGCGGTCGCGTTTCTGATGCGTTGGATTTGGCGATGGTTTTCGCTCGTTGATCCGTCTCGGGATTATATTACGGTGGGGGTTTTTTTGGATGAATTTTGCGATGCCAGCGGTGGGTGTACATATTTTTGATCACTTGCAAAACTTCGTTCCTCTAGCTTGTACGAATAGTCTAGGTTTACACTACTCTCGATCTGTCGGATACCCTTGGCAGGCTAATGTTTTTTTTTTTTTCAATTTTTAAGGAAAAAAGGCGCGCAAGCGCGTTCGAAGGATAAGAGGAAAACAGTTAGGACAACGTGGGAAAGACAAAAAAAGTTCACTGTTTTTCGAAATCGCTGATGGCAAAGTTAAAAATTAAAATTTCGTGCACAACGGATGACGAAATTAGAACTTTTCTTATCCAGACTTCAACTGCGCGGACATGCACTAACAGGTCGAATGTTTATTATTTAGGCGGCTTATTTGTTCACTAGTAATCTATCTTATCGATTTTCCGACGAACCGATAAAGGCACAAAAGACAGTGCAACCTTGAAATTAATGCTCGCGTACATACAGAACAAAAAGAAGTACTTACCAGATTTTTCAGAAATCACTATTTTTCATATTCAATGCGCTAATGATCGTCGCTGCTGAGAATTTCAACAAAGGAAAAGGTAGACAGGTACTTTTCCAACAAAATAATCGGAAAATAGAATATCTTTTGAGGATATGTAATTTTTCCATACTACATATACATCATAAATAGACCTTGAATATGAAATGTTACGCTATCTTTGAGTTTTAGGATCCATATATCGTCACATTGAGCGTAATTTGGTGTAAACTTTTTGAGACAATCAAAATACACTCACGCGCGCATACAGTGTAAAGTACATCAATTTTCACCACACTTAATTTTTGTTCAAGAATTATTTTACAGCTCATAAAATTATTCCGTCGAGTGTTACATTTTTTCTCTGACGATAATGCAAGGCACTCTTTCTGGGTCGCTCATGCCAAAAATACAGGGTCTATGTATTTTTCCTGTAAAAGTAGAAAAAATACTAAACAGTGTGGAGAAAAAATTAATATTTACGACGTCAACCTGAATTTCCAGCTTATTGTAATTATAACTATACTTAGTAAGTCTCCCGTTAAAACGATACGAAAAATATTCATCGGAAATTTCGTACCATTAAGTATCTATCTGTCTCACGACTACAACACGTTTGTTAATTTTAATTTGTTTGCACTTGACATTCCTTTCGTTCAACTGTTTTGTCAAGCACTAAAAAAAAAGTCTGCTGCAAATACGCGTGTGTATGTAGAATGCGATCGAATCGAGAACAAGAAAAAGAAAATTACGAAGCGGACAAAAATAACATTTGTCAAGAAATTTGCGTAGCAAGAAAAAAAATTGAATTTTCTCACCAGTAAATTTATCGTATGTTTCTATCTTTGAAATAGTACACGCTGTATTTTCAACGCCATAAACGTTGAAAAACCGATTTGCAAGAAATCAAATACCACCACGCGCATACACTCTTTTGATCGAAGAGAAATATTTTGCAAATCCATCGATCAATCAGAGCAAAAAAAAAGCCGACCTCCGATCCCAACTTTTTTCTGTGCCTTTATAGTATAAAAAAAAAAAAAAAAAAAAAAAAAAAACTATGTTCGCAAGCGCTTTTTCCCGTGATCTCGCGGCAATCACGTCACTTTTGTCGAGCCTCGTAGCGCCCGATACGATAATGCTCTCATTTCGAGAATACATGCAGGCGCGTACGCGCTTCTACTCGGAACTCAGAACTCATACTATATAATACAGAGGTAAAATCCGTTTATTGAAAAGTTTATCGAGGTCTGTGAAAAAATTGATGGGACCAAGGTGGATGAGTACGCGTGCTAATTTTACTAGTTTATAATACGTGCAGGTACTGTTTTTCATTTCATTGCCAATGCATCGTGTGTTTGCGTGTATATACGCGTATACGCACGCATTTGATTGCTATCTGTGCAGAGACAGTCTCGATACTCTGAAAAATGCTCCGTGACAGAAGACACAAGTAGACATATCGTAAACAAGCACGTACGGGTTATTTCACTAAAAACGGGATATTTTGCTGTGTGAAATAGGATTTTGAAAATTTAGTGTTTAGAATTTACTTATTATTTTTTCTATGATATGTGAGGTCCAAACTAGCTGAAAATTTTTGGGCTCGGCTCCATTGTCATTTTTAGAAAACACATGTTAATTTAAATGGGATTTTTAATAGACTTTAAAAAAGCATTACGGTAATGACACGTCTTCCATTACCGTAATGGTACATTTTTGGAAATTCTGGTGCTCCGAATACTTAGGAATTTTTCAACGAAATTTAGCTTGGTACTTATGCACACTAGAAGCCATCGTACATGATAGTAACTTTATTGATAATTTAAAATACCTTCAATATCAGGGGTATTACGGTAATGACCGCTCATTTTAGTCAGCCGAACTCTTTATATTCACGATGACACTGCGACTAGCCGCATTCGAATTTCTTGTTGAAAAACATTTGTCTGTATGCTTGTTTACCCTACTATCCAAAATGGTCAAAACCAAATCTCAAAGAATGGCCCTGCTAAATTATTCGTCCCCCGCAATTCAAAAGTGTCAAAACTAGGCTTCACGATTGCAACGCCTCGTAAACTTTCAAACAGTTTTATCGTTCTAAACTACTAGAAAGAGTGCTAGACGGTTCTGATTTTTGAAAAATACATTTAAAAAAGTTTATTAAGTTAACACAGGGGCAGTATAAACCGCTAAACGTGAGATTTTTATATGCTTCGCATTACGGCAATGACATTTTTGCCTTTTTTCATCTTACGGCCACGGCAACTATTTTTTTGACTTGATTTCAAAAGGACTATGTAGAGAAAATGAGTTTACACTGATTGAAAAAGGTTTTGACTCAAAATAATAAAGTGGGTTGTTTATAAACTCAGGCTTCATGAAATATCGCAGTTTATGTGAAATGACCCATATCTATCGGTACCTCTACCGATGCAACTTGGGTTTTTACCCGTGCGAGAAGAAAACAAAAAAAGACGAAAATCTCTGAAACGCTGACTCGCGAGGGGTCGTTTTTCTCCTCTCGAGACTCTCACGTTACGTTAAGCGCAAGTATGAGTACAAGTACGCCGCGCACATTGCACATACACGCTACTTGGGCATACAACGCCTATTAAGTATACGCATGCAGGCTACCCCGCGCGCTTACGTAAGCATGAATATTCTGCATTCACGTGAGTGCAGGAATAAATATACATGTTGAAACTCGTGCTCGAGATTCGCGACCCTTTTGGCCCGGGTATACAACGCGGCTTCGCGAGTGACTTTCCCTTTGACTCGCTAATAATGGGCTGCATGCGTGTATTGTTGCGTAATAATGTGGGTACGAAGCAGAACCTGCATGCAGAAAGAATTCACGCAGTATAATAAGGTACTGATGTACCCAGCATCAATCCAGCATCGCATTCTTTCCACAAGAAGGTTTGGATGTAGCGATTTTTTTTCCTTCTACTTTTTATTGATTTTTTTCCAACACAATTGCCTCTGCAATGTTATTCGTTGGAAATGATGCAACTAGACGAAATGAATGATGTTTGAAAATAGAGTATCGACTTCAAGGAAAAGATACAATCATCGCACTAATTACGTTGCCGTACGATATGCTGAGAGGGCCACTTTGTCAAAGTGCACATGTTAGCGGTTCACAGAATCCTCTTCAAGATAACAAAACAGCCGTACCTTCTTGATGTAATACAATACATCGAGATAATCGTTCACGTGGGGGATGTCAAATTCTCGATTTTGTATCACGAAATGGTAAAAACATTGATGCTTTTTGCGGAAAACTTGGAGCGTCAAATACCGTATATTATAACTGTATACATCTTGGGCAAAATAAAGTATATGTACGTAAACCGGTATATATAGTAATAAATACGCGCAAAGCGAATTCCAGGGAAAGGGGCGATAAAAATTTTACGATCGTGGGGCGAAAACATTAAACGCACCCTCGCGAGGATAGTCGTCGTCGTCGTCGTCGTCGTCGTCGTCTCTTCGCTATATTCTCGTGACAGCACCCTGTGCTCGCATTGCTCGATTCTAATACGTGATAGGTATACCAGACAACATATAACTAAACTCGCTCGGAAAAAGAAAGAAAAAATATATCCACAAATCTACACACGCAAGATTAAATATTCATATGTAGATACGTATTCCCCGAGGGCGAAACAGACAAGAATAGATCACTGGCACGTCGCATAAGTACGTACTAACGCACGAGCATCGAGTAAAAAAGCTCTTCGCATTGTTGAAAATACCGTGTGGCTGTATTTTACGTGGGCAATAGCGTAGGTGTGCGTACAGCAAATGCTTGCCACACGAAAATTTGGCGCGATTCAACTGCGGGCTGCAGATGAAGGATCAGGAAGACAAAAAGCGTAGTATGCAGACCAACGCGGCAAAGTAAAATCTATGCAAGTACATTACACGCGGGACGAAAGGCAGCACCGTTGTCCTTTCGTTGTCGTCGTCGCTGTTGTTACAACTTTACGTTTCAAGTGCGCGATGTTTTCACGTTTTATTTGTTACACACAAATGGCCCCGTTGCCCATTGTACACATAATATCCACGCGAAGAAGTATACATTGCGAATGTGTTCGAACACACGCATGGGGGACCGAGATGAATTGAATAATTCATGAAGTTTTACCCGTTCGGTTGTATCGAGGAAGTACAATTGATCCTGCATGTGTAAGTATATATAACACACGGCACTCTTGGCGCTTATTACGGGAATACAGGACAGGAAAATCGTATCGGCAGTGCAAAAAAGATAGGATTATGATAATTAGTCGTCGCTCGTACGATACATTTGTCGAGGTTTTCGAAGCCGGACTAACGATCGTTCGTAACAAACTCTAGAATATAAAAATTTCTCCCACCCGTGAAATACAATTAACGCAATGCCAGAGCTTCCGAGTCTCTTTTGGTGCAAGTACCAACATAAAAATGCCAAAGTGTCTCCGCAGAGTGCATTACTTACTTCAGCGATCCAGCGTATACAGCCCCTATTCTTACAGAGAGTGTCTCTCGCGCGCGGCGGCGGCGGCGATCCTCAATAAATCCGGTCGGCTCGAAGAGCGCGTCGTAAATTTCGCGCGAGCTATCGCAACCGTATAATGGACCAGACAAGTATATAAGGGAAGGTGGTGCAGGTCGCGCGAAAGGAAATAATCGCGGCGCGTGCATTTGCTTGCTTCGGCGACCCCCGAGGATTACACGGGGATACTCTTAGAGAGGAGATTCCGCGGAGCTCTGGCGCACCCGCCTCCTCCATTATTTAGAGCTGGCTGACGTCACGCGCCTTCGTGCTTTTATTTTATTTACCGATGAGAAAACTACAAGCTTGTGGAATCACATGTGACTTTCCAAGTGTATCTACCATGTGGAATTACAAGCGCAAGTACATCATTATTTCGCAGAAGGGTAATCCATTTTGACTCAAGCCTAACTCGGAGATCAGGGTGTAATCATTTTCATATCTTATAGCAACGTTGAACGATTCGAAAAAACAAAAGAAAGACAAACACCTCGGCCATCAATTTGTTGGACTTACGCGAGCCATCCCGGATTCTCGTAAAATGTGAATGTTTATGTACTATCGGTAAAAGACGCGTCACGGAATGAGGACAAATGTATGAATATGCAACGCATCGCTGGGCTCCCGATCAGACACTTCTACGTATAAAGAAATCATTTTCACCCCTGCCTTTGGATTACGCAACGAAATCAGCCTTGACGAGAAAGATAAATATACGCCTCGATCCATCAATTAGGTCCTCCGCGTTGGTACAAACAAAAAAAAAGAAAAAAAGAAAAAAAAAAAAAAAAAAAAAAAAAAAAAAAAAAAAAAAAAAAAGCGCTTGCCCAGGCGAAATCTCGGACGCCGCACGCGCCTCTGCGAGCGGAAATCGGTTTATCGCTTTCCAAACATCTCGATCGTCCCCGCGCGCGGCACGAGCCATCGCAGTCCCCCGATCCCGGGCTGCTTATGCTTGTATACATGCAATACGATTGCACTGCTCGACTCAATTTGGATGGAAGAAAAGCAAGTACACCCACGGTCCCTCGGATACTCCCAGCACACGCGTTAGAGCCAAAGCAGAATTAAGATAAGGAGCGCAACAAGCGAGCATATTGTGAGAGGAAGGGAGGAAACTGTATGAGCTTTCTAAGTTTTCGACTCCCTCATTGTGCTGTCGGCCGCGCTATACTTACTATACATACACATGGATTTCCCTCCTCCCCATTCTATTTTATGTTCGGACTAGACAACGTCGGACCGCGCGGCTATATTGTACATCGGCATTATATGCAAAGCCCGTCCGCGCGACCGGCCCGCAGAATCGTTATTTCAATTAATACACCCCGCGCGGAGAAGTCTGCACGTGAGCTCGCGCAACGGTTGATGCTTCCCATTGCTCGACACTTTTTTTCACGCACCTTTCTTCTATTCGTTGATTTTTTTCCTAATAGACGTAGATCAGTATGCACGGAGAAAAGACAATAAAATTTATGCAACGCTGAAGATTTTCTCTTCGGGATATTACGTATAAGTATTTATACTGCACTTTACAAAGTCGGGAATATCTAATCGTCAAGGTGTAACGGAGCAAAGGATCGTGCGCCAAGAGCGAAGCGACGGATAACGCCGAGCCAGGATTTCGTCACTACCCCGCGAATCGAGAGTACACGCAACACATCAAGGGGTAAACATCACGAGATCCAAGCGCGCGGAACACAAAGGAAGCGGCAGCGCGACAAATCGGCGAGGAGCGGGGGGAGGAAGAAATCAAAGCTCGTACTCTGCTCTCTCGGGCGACGTTACGGGCCGCACAAAGGATTCGGAATCTAATTGGCGCGCGCGGTGCGATCGCTATCGCGGAAGAAAGAAATTACGCCCGCGGGCCCCAGCTCTCCCTGCGACGCGTGCGCTTATCTATCATCTATCTGTACTCTTGCTTATCGCCCCCCCCCCCCCCCCCCCCCCCCCCCCCCCC
>JAPYYV010008054.1:0-12916 GCA_030522625.1 Copidosoma aretas | reverse complement strand
TCGCTCTCTCTCTCTCTCTCTCTCTCCGATGCTTCCGCCAATGTTCATTATTATTTGCACGAGCGCCGCTTAATGCCTGGATTAATTAGAGAGGTTTTTTGTTTTGTTTCGAGACTGTGTTTTTTCGTCATTTAACTCTTGTTTTGTTTGCCTCGCACGAAACGTTGCACTCGGTCGCTGGAAAATTAAGTCCGCATGCACCCCCTTCTTCAGCAGCTTTCGAGCCTCATTAATTCAATTTGGTGTGCGTGAAAAAAAAAAAAACGGCGGGCACTCGGGGGGGCGCGTGCGGTATTATTGCAGCGACTAGCGTCGAGGGCTCGTTGCTGAGCATAACACGAGTAAGCCGGCTGCACATGGGGGCGTACCTGTGCATAGCGTCCAACGGCGTGCCGCCGACCCCGAGCAAAAGGATTATGCTAACCGTTCATTGTGAGTTTGTTTTACGATTTTTATCGCCCTTTCCTCCCCCTCCCCGTCCCTCCCAGGGGCTTTTAGCCTCTCTCTTGCGTGTGTATATATTATGGCCGTGCAGAGCTGGATTTGTTTACAGCCCGAGCTCGTGTTTATATTCGGTCGAGCTGCACCTGAACTTAACGCTCGCTCGATCTTTGCTGGAAAACAAACGTGAAAATGAAAATTCGTTTTCACTTAAGGTATTTGTTTCCAAATATGTAGGTATACATGGGAAAAGTTATAATTATTCGTAAAATAACATATAATCGTTATCATTTTAACGTGAGCTATTGTCACATGTATAAGGTACATTGAAGTTTTTTTTATACATTTTTTCCTTATTTATCTATCAATTAATCGTGTAAAGAAAAAAACAATACTTATTGTATGAAAAAGTTTTCAATTTTCATCCGATTTGAATAGACAAAGGCTAGTTTTCTTCTTAAACTTAATACCCACAAACTCACCATCTTTGATTTGCTAAGAAAATCGCATTCATTGTTAAGAATGCATTTTTTTATACCAATATTCTGAATATTTATAAACATTTGCATTTTAAACAATAAAGTTGACTTTTTTAGCACATCAAAGGTGGTAAGTTTTTTGGTATTTCATTAAAAAAGACAACTAGCTTTTGTTTATTACAATCGGATGAAAATAAAAAATTTTTTTAGATGTAAAAATTATTGTTTTTACATATTGCGATTAATTGATGAATTAGTTTGAGAAAAATTTGAAAAAAAATCTACGATGTACCTTATACATTTGACAGTATCACACGAAAGAAGGCAATGATTATATGTTATTTGACTGAGAAATATAACTTTTCTAATGTATACCTATATATTGGGAAACAACTAAACTAAATCTCTTTATAATTTGTATTCAAAAAATTTTTTCACATAGTTTAAACTAATCGATCTAGTACACCTCTGTTTTCCAACTTTTATTTGACGTCGAATGATGCGTTGGCTGCACTCGGAATATGACGATCTGTCAATGCCCAAGTAACGAGTTTTTCTCCCTGTCTAGTTCCACCCATGATAACGATATCGAACCAACTGATCGGTGCTCAAATAGGACAGAGAATCGCTTTGGAATGTTCCACCGAGGCCTTTCCGAACTCCATAAATTACTGGACCCTCAACAACTCTACCATAGAGAGCAGTAAGTAACCAAAACCATCATCTTAAATTGATTTTGATAGTAAGATATATAACATGTCTTCATTCGTCGTTTACTAATTACGCTCCGTTCAATCCTTCATCATTACAAAATAAAAAAAATAAAAAAAAGCAGAAGCTGCAGCACAACCTAAGGTGTAATTACGACCACCACGGATCTAGACACAACGCCAACGCTTCGATTATAATAACCCTAATTGAATATCAATAGTCTCGAGAAGGCATAGCCGTGGAATAATGCCTTTGATCCGCTTGCGGGCAAATCCTGGCCTCCCATTATTTCGACTCCCTGCTCTACTCCCTACCCTCTACTCCCTACCCTACCTCTATGTATGTATGTACTTGCACCACCTACCCGCGCCACCCACAGAGCAAAATAGGACGGATGCAAGTAATAAGCGCATCCACGGCTCCTTCGAAGATACCCCCGAAGCTTGGCTGGATAATGGCCCGTAAACGCAAATAGTTGCCTCCTCCACGTCCTCCATCGCACCTTTTACCTCTTACTCAGCAACGTACAAACATCCACCGCAGCGAATGCAAAGTAAGAAGCTACCGACTACTCGCTAATCGCTAATCACTCGGTTAATTAGGTTAATCGCTTATTGCGGCTGCGGCAGTCGAATTAGCTTCTAATCGGCGATAAGCAGATAGTAAGAATTCAGGGAAGAGCAAAACCTTTGGATTGTGATTTGTGGCGCGTTAGGTTATTGACTGATTCTCGGTTTCCATGCTGGTTGAAAACCCCCGGAAAAACCCATTATTGGCTCAAAAATGGCTGGAATTCACTTTTTCTACGTAATTAACTGATCAATAAAATGTTTTAAATAAATTGTCAAGTTTAGTTTCCGATGCTGTTGAGCTGGTATTATTATTAACTTATACTTATTATTTTGCTAGTATCATTGCGGACGGCTATACAATATCAAGCGAGATATCAAGTCAAATAGGGAATCTCAATAATACGAATATCGTGAAAAAAATTATATTTCAGGTATTACTTTTTTAAGTATAAATAAAGTATTAAATACAATATTTGGACTAGGATACTATTTAATCATACTATACATGACTTAATGCTATGTTTAAGATTGTTTATTCGTCGTAACTGTTAGTGTAAATAAAAATAACTGCATCAGCCGCAAGTACCCTGATAACTCCTAAGATAAAACACTGCTATAATTTTTCATCATCAAATTTGGGTGTTACTAAGTTTTAAAATAAGATATGCATCTAAATATAAAAATAGGGCAGTTGAAGATGTTGAAGTTATCAAAAGTATAAAATACTTTATTCACCTACAAAAGTGTCAAGTATAGTAAACATCATAATACAAATACCATCGTTTGTAGTAGTCATACTTTAAAATCGATCAATAGAATAGAAAACCATTAAAAATATTATATATGGTTAACCATCAACCACTGCAGACAAAGCCAATCGATACCGTTCGAGCTTTCGCCGCAAATAAAGTAATCCCACGGAAATCCGTGAAAACGACACGAGCATACCTCGTTAACTTTACCAATATACACACGTCAATCCGCATCTGCACGTGCACGTGTATCCTCGACAATTAAACGCCTATATTGCGTCGTGCCACTCGCGAGCGGAAACACGCGCTGTTTTCCTATTTCAAAACTGTATGATGAAATTCCCGTGCTAGTCCGTGCAGGCATGCAGATGTTACCAGACTATAACGCGCGCGCACGCGATATTTGAAACGGCGACGATGCGAAAAAGCACTGCCACTGCACACATACGTGTGTCAAATTAATGTGAATGTACGTACGTGTGTGCACATGACGTCTACTCAACTCCTTCCCCCCAAGGGGCATAATTAGCCGAGAGTTCCTCGCTGTCAGTTAATCTGGGATGGACACAGCTAACTGACAGACGATACCTGCCCATGGTTCGCGAGTCGGTGATTCCACCGTATAATCTGCAAAGTGTCTAATATCCGGCTCTCGACCTCACAGCATGCATTTGAATCGTTAGCTTTTGATGCGCTTCGGTGCGTGAAGTTTTACTCGCTGCGAGGGGCTGCCACTACTGCTGTCACTATTGCTGTGAAATACCTGCATAATTGAATTCCTTACTGCTGGATACTCCGATGAAATGCGCCCTGAATCAATAGCAAGCATTTTCGAAACGCAGTAGGAAAAAGGCCAACGCGAAACGGAGTATGTGCAATATAGAATGCGCAATTGAAAGCGTAGGTGTACGTTAATCAAATTCATTATTTCATTCATGATAAAATATTGTTTATTTAAATGGTTATTCATGACGATTAAACGAAAAAAGACACGTTTAGAAATATCGTTTACGGTGTTAAAATGCTCTCAAAAAGTTTAGTCATCAAGCATACGTCATCGTGCGTGTTAAATATTGGCAGTCGATTCAGCACCACCACAGATATCTTTCTTTTGAACAGGATCGTCGAATCGAAACTACGACTCTTTGTGTCCTACAAAAATCCAAAATGTGATATGTATATATACATGGGCGGCTATGTATGAAGCTCGACGGGTGAAGGCGATAAAGGCTTGCGCGTCGTTGAACTTTTTCATCTGCTTCTTAAAACTTGGAGCTGATGAAAGTTTCCTTTAACGCGATGCAGGGGGCTGGGAGGGGTGGGAAAGAGAGCTTACTTGGTTATCTGAACGAACATATATACATATATCCACGGATACTTCACGGACATAATCTTCAGGCGTTAAACTTTTCATCGTTAGCCATCTTCCTTACGTTTTCTCATTGTTATAATAGTTCCCATCAAACACCTCCGCTTTATTCGGTGCTACCAAGACTATGTTACTTTTATTTAACTAAATAAATGATCACGAATCAAAATCATCTACTATTAATTTTGTTCTCGCTGCTGATATTGCAGCAGTATATTTTTTTTTGAAAATAAAAATATTTTACGTAAAAAATGTAGTAAACACATCGATTAGACAAATTTGTATTTTCAACGAAAACTCTTCCAATATCATGAGATCGGGTACTACCGAAAATTTGTTGAAAAATTTGTAAAGGAGCCATTTTAATAAAAATATAATATTATCATCGTAAGCATGGTATACAAAAGCGAGAGTCGCCAAATTATTTTATTGTTCAGGACAACATACACTAGTGACTTTTATCAATTACGCAAACACTAAGAAATTTTTTTGATATTTCCGACTTTATGAAAAAAAGCGTATCTCTGTAAATTTTTTAAATGATTTTTCATTCCCATTCTCTAGCAATAATTTCACGTTAATTTTAAAAGAGTAAACTGATAGATCTACAAAATTAAGTAGAAACATACGAGTCAAGTCAGACAAGCTAAGTGACCTAACCTGATATGCCCTTGAATTTTGCGAATTTTGAATGTGCAAGTACTAAATAAAGAGAAAAAAAAGGAGTACAATTCTCTGATACTACATTATGTTGCCATCCAAAAGAAGTTGGTTAAAAAACAACCACAAGATTTATTCACCTCGAGCACTCAAAATACAACGACCAACTTTTTTTTCCAAAAAGTCCATTCAAACTTGAAAAGGTCTATTTCCAAGGCTGCGTTCACCCAAGTTCCATGAATTCCGGGCATTCAGATATATCATCAGGTACAATGCTCGGCATAAACACACGCCCACGCACGCACACAGTATAGAATACACGACCAGCTGGTGCACTTACTCCGCGAATCCAAACATCATTTCACCACAACTTCTTTCCCCCCCAACTTTCTGCCGGCGCGCTCGCACACGTACACACGCGCGTACGCTCGTATCTCCCTTTCCATGTATCGATCACATCCGAGCGATCCAGAAGAGCAGCAGCAGCAGCAGCAGCAGCAGCGCATCCCAAGTTCCGCAAACGAACCGAAAGTCGGTTCCTAAAAGCTATACCCAGGGGGGTGAGACGTACGACTCTGCTCATGCGGAATAGCAGCAGTAGCGCGTCCTAACGCCAGTTCTTCCGGCTCGTCGAGCACGACCGTCCTATACGTGCAGTAAGCGCCTCGCCAATCGGCCACTCATCCCGCGCGGCCAGCAGACGCCATATGTATGCCAGCGAGTTTCATTCGACGTCTCGTCCCTCCCGAACGGTTTTATTTTACTCAGAGGTCGTTCGAACGACTGCTCCGAGGAAAAACACATCAGCCCCCCCCCCCCACCCCCTTTAGCCCCTGCCTGTCTACTCTTCTTTTTTTCTCCCAACGTTCGTTATATTATGTACGGGCCGTATTGTTGTGGTGCTTTGATCGCCAAAGCAAGAGCCAAGCCGTACACACATGCACGAAAAAAGGTGAGCTCCCTGTCGCTGATGCACGAGGAGCAAAGAACTTACCGAGAGAAACGGGGGAGTCAAAGCCCCACTCGTCCCGCCGATGCGCACAAACGGCCCTCTGTGTCGTTAAACCCGATGCTTTCAGCTAGGAGTCATCGAAATTTGCAGACGCGCTCGTTCCCCCTCCGCTCAAACTTTCCGGGAACTCTCGATTGTCGGGCCTCACGAACGGACGGTGTTTATTCTTTTTTTTTTGCCGGCAAAAGTTGTGGGTGTGCTGAATTTTCCGACCACGAGGGTCGAGTTCTAAAGACTTGTCGACATCTCTCCATCGCATCATGGATATAGATGACAAAACACACAAATAGATGGTTTAACGACCGAGATGTTTGAAGATTCGCTGATTATTTGTTTTCAGGGGATGGATACGCCACCACGCTGTCGGTGGACAGTTCTTACGCCTACAAAGTCAACATGAAGCTGCAGATAAGCGCGGTCGGGGAGGACGATTACGGGACTTACAAGTGTATTTCGAAAAACTCGCTCGGAAGTACCGACGGGATGATCAAGCTGTACCGTGAGTAGTCCCCCTTTTTTTCTAAATCTTTAAGAATCTTAGAAAACGAATGTCGATGATTTAAGGAGCACAAAAATAATGAAACTCGCAAGCTCTCATCTTGGCACAGCTCTGACTTTTGACATCAATGAAAAGAAAAAAATTCGTCCCTGCCACGATGCAGCAGGAGTCAGCAGCTGTTCCTTCCGCGACAGCATAATAAGAACTTTCCACGGTGTAAAATATTGAGGCGCTGACGGACTGTCTCGGCTCTCTTGTTTCAGATATTCCGACGCCGACGACTACGACGACGACAACGACGACAACGACGACGACGACGACGACGACACCGAAGCCGCCTACGACGACGACGCTGATTCCCGCTGTCACGAGAGGTAAGACGCACCCTTCTTCCTCCACTTTTACTTCTTCGCTCTTATTCTCCTTCCTTTCCCCGTTTATTCTTTTCTTTCTTTCTTTCCCTCAGCTCAGCAACTCCGAGAAATCGCTCGAAGATCGAGCAAAAAGTTTTCACATTAATAAAGCAAGTTTTAAACGCCGAAGCGGCTTGCTCGACTTTTCTCCGCTCGGCCCTTTTTCTCCCGCGCGCCGTGCTTTTAATCGCATTGTCATTTCACCAGCCAGCAAACTCTTTATTTCGCGCTAGTAATTACACCGGGGCTGGTGATGGACTTCCAACGCCCGAGCTGGGGAACATTTTTTTCTCCGACGACGTGGCGATGGCGATGTACTTGTAACCTGACTGGGCTCGAGCAAACTGACTGCGTGTGAAGAAAAAAAAAAAAAAAAAAAATGCTGCTACGGTGGAAAAATGATAGAACTTTGTCGTTTGAAAATGTAATATTTTACAAACATAAAAACATTACGCCTCTGTAAAATAGGAAGTGACGGTAAAGGAGATTATTTTAGATCATCCGTGCCCGAGTCTTCCTTTGAGCTTGCTCCTGTAACGTGTGCGTAAAATTTTACATTTCTCCGTAAAAGTTGAAATTCCATTATAAGTACCTAACATACGTAATCTTTTATTCCAAGTTAAAAAAACGACTCGTTTTCGTCCATTAGGAAAAAGTTTTAATCACGAGCGGCGCAGATAATGAGAATTTTCAATTTACGAATTACAATTACTTTGCGAACCTTTGTTGTTGGACGTGTGCATTGAAATGTCTACCTACTCTTAATTAAATCATCGCAATTACGATTCAATCAGTATTTACCAGAAGTTTCGTTCAATTAAAAAACTGTACCCCGGGGATTTGCGCGAAAAAAAAAAATCGACTATTTGGATAAATGTTGAAATTGACGAATAGAGTGAAACTTTGTAAGTATTAAAATCAGGATGGAATGATTAATACCCAATATAAACTAGTACAAACTTAAATCTAATTTTATGTTATCACAATCAATATACTCGTTAACAAAATGCATCACTGGAATTTTCATTAGCATTTAATAAACTATTTGACCAGGTCCAAATAATATAATAATTTTGGACCGAAAAAATTGAGACTGAAAGATTACAGGACGTAAAATATGCTACTTTAGATTTAACGTGCTTCCCTAATAGCACACAACATTTAAAAAACGTTTTAAAAACGTTGAAAACAAAACTTTAAAACGTTTTCGGGAGAGTTAATGAAACGTTTTATAAACGTTGTAAGAACGTTGAAAATGTCCGCTTTTGTTGTTATGAAATACTACGCCGGAACCGCTATTGCATCAGTTTTCTTGTAAATTGTGAGCCAAATTGGCGTTACTATTGGGATGATAACATTAATACTGGGGGCCTAAGCTTGTTTATCACATAATGTAAATAAATGTAAAAATTTATTTGTTTATTATACAATTGTGAAAACTATGATAAACTAGCTTAGGCCCCCAGTATTGCTGTTGTCATCCGGATGGTAACGCCAATTTGGCTCATTATTTACAAGTAATCTAATGCAAAAGCAATTCTGGTGTGATTTTTTATAACAAAAAAAGCGGACATTTTCAACGTTTTTAACACGTTTATAAAACGTCGTACCGACTTTTTGATAGAACGTTATAAAATTTTGTTTTTAACGTTTTTGAAACGTTTTTAAAACGTTGTGTGCTATTAAGGTTGTAAGTGTCTTGAACGATACTGTAATGCACTTAATAAAAAGTACAAACTTTAAGTACAGACCTGAACTGCGTACTTTAACCTTTGCTCGGATTAACAGTAGACGCTTTGTAACAAAACATTTTCATTGGATCATGCAGTCGATGAAACAATTTTATCGTCCCACTGATCGAACGCAATCTGCACTAACTGAAAAATCTGTTTAGCCGAGAAGAAGCAAAGATCCCGGCAGAAGGTCACTCCGAGCCCGGAGCCGCGCGCAAACGAGATCACGGGAGCTTCAAAACAGGGAACGAACAATAAAGGTGAATCCCGCTGCTGATTAACTCTGTAAATTCAATTACGCGCGCGTTACAACTCTCCCTCTCTCTCTCTGAATGCCCTCGTTCGTTTCTGCCGGGGCCGGAGTTTCCAACTGAATTTCGAAGTTGCCGACCCAACGCGCTGTCGGTCCGTGCCGCTGGCAGGGAGCTGCTGCTCCGAAACACCAGCCCTCCATTTCCAGAGTTTGCCGAAAAAATGAAACTGCGAGCGCCGCGATTATTCGCAAATCGGAGCTCACCCGAACGCGTATGCATCCAGTTTGGATTCGGCCACGGCGGGAAAACGCGCAGAGCAGACGATCCGCGAACGCGTAATAAGCCGGGGAGGGAGGCGAACACGCGTCCTCGAGCCCGGGTGCGCGCGAGCTTATCGGGCACGGCTTACAGCGGAGCTCGGGCTGCGCCGCGACCTAATCTCACAATTGCATTTCGCCAGGCAGCGTGGGCGCGCGCTCCATGCGGGCGGGGCTCATTTGAGACGATAAGGTCCTTTGAAAGCCGCGCAGTCCGTTGATGAAAAGCTCCACGCCCGGGCGAGAAGCTCGCGCGGGACCGCGCGTGCGTCCGATCCGCGCGGATAATACAACGGGACGCGGATCCGAATTAGCGTCCGGGGCTCCGGTGGATTATTTTGCGATTCGGATCGTGCGATTGGCCGCCGCGCGCCATTGTCCGAGCGATGATGATCCGCGCTGCGAGCGCTTCATCCGCGCATCGATTTCCCCCTCGTCAAGACCTCATTCGCAACCCGATATCGTTCGCCGGAGCCATTGTTTCGCTCGGAAAAAAATAGCCCGTGTCTCCCTGCCTCTCGGCCCTTGCAAATCAGGGGCGTTTTGTTCTCCCGGCGACTGGCTTCAAACGTAATTGGAAAACGGTCCGAGAAAGGATGGCCTCGCGCGGGAAAAATCCAATCTCCGCGTCGAGTGCGCGCGTTAATTTACATTCCTGCGCTGCACCGTCGTAGCTGACGCTCTCTTTTATTTTCCGGCGCAGATTCACGGCATCGGGGCAAAGGCAGCGACGAGAGCGGCAAAGCCGTGGCGAACACCAGTCGCAAGGGAGGCAACAGCAACAACGCCAACAATCTCGAGCAGCAGCTGGACAAAACGGCCCAGTCGAGGTCGTCGCCGTCGGCGTCGGCCGTTTCGCCGGTGCTGCTGAGGCCCCGGGGGGGCGCGACGATGCTCGCGGTGTACCTGCTGCTGGCGCTGCTCGTCAGCCGCTTTGGGAACACGTAGTCCGAGGAAGTGGGAACTTCGTTGGACGGCGTGACCACACTTTCCTTGACTGTTGTACTTCATTCTTTTTGTTCCCGCACCACCACCACCACCCCCCTCTCCGAGGAAAGTGATTTCTGCGACGACAGTGTTGAATAATAGATTCGTCGGCTTGATGGACGTTTTTAAAGTTTTAATGTTTGACGAATAAGAAAGAAAAAAAATTTCGAAAGACTTTAAGCGGGGTCGTGTTGCGCGTGATCGTGCTCGTATGACTGAAAGTGAAAAATTGATAAAGGACTAATAATGATGTCGATGAGCTATGTAAATAGTAGAAGATACAAGCGGTCTCGAGTTATGGTGTAATATTACAGTGTAAAGGCGATCGGAGTGCACGTAAGACATGCGCGACGCATGACATAATTGTGTAACATTATTCCGATATTGAGATTTCGATTGGATAAAATATACGTTGATGAAAGAAATCAATGGTTTTCACTTTATTCGTAAGATGAGAAACATCAGCTCCCTAATTTACAAATAATTTTTAGATGCGATGAAAAATGTTAAGAATAAAAAAATTTCAGATGTTTTTTACATTTTAAGTATGTTAATCACAACCTTGATATGTGGAATACACGTTCTCAATGATTGTACTTTTTTATAATATATTCGATTGACATATTTTATATTTTAAAAGAATATCAACTGTTATACAGTTTTTAGTATATTTAAATATATAATGATTTTCAGACACCACTACTGTTTTCGCATCTCTGCTCAAGCGTTTGTAAATATGAAATGTTATTTTATATTGACCCATTGAGGAAACATTAATCAATTTAAAAAGCAGGATTACAGCAAGATTTTCCAATTATGTCTGCATTAATATTGTACTGCTAAAAATGAATGGAAATGCAAGAAAAAATTGTATTCCCGATCAAGATCAAAATTATATTTTTTATTTTTAAAGGATTTCTTCATATTGATATTATATTTACGTAATATTGATTTATAGATGCATATAATTTTGAATTCAAATGGCTCTACGTTGCTTTGTAAATATCATAATAATTATGTGAATGCGGACTTCATATTCTACTTAATTATATAAGATAATGTAAATACCGCAAGCAGTATTTATTAGTGTGATGCACAACTGTGTTTAAATATAAAAATACGATTGTAAATATACGAAACATGATAGTTGCAAGATTATAAATATAATTTAACGTATAAGTCAAATTGAAATAATTCATCATTTGACCATCAACCAATAAATAACATTGCAAAATTTGTATATTTTCATGGCAATTCACAGTTACATACATCTTCGACGTAAATTACGATGCTTTATTCAATTACCGAAAAATAATTTTTGCAAATCAATTTCTTTATTCTCCACATTTTCTATGTTTCCAATAGAGTAAAAACATAGCCGTTTAATAGTAACTGTAAGCCATAAAAATAATAAAATAAAGTTTAAAGAAAACAGGGTTAGCATTAATTTACATCGGATATAAATGTCAGAGACTTGATAAGTTCCAGACTAAAATGTGGTAGTTGCGATTTTATGAAAACGAAGTTTTCAGCAATATATTTTTCGCATCAATGGTCGATTATACCAACTTGTAATTTCAGCAATGTACTGTAATATTGTGTAAAAAATCTATTCAAATAAAATTTTGTTTATAAATTGTGTTTTGTTTTAAAATGGTTAAAATAGTATACAACTGAGGATGCCATTATGGGATACTTTTTTTAATGACCAAGCCAATTTGCGTATGATTAATACTTATCAATCTGTGATTGAATATTCTCCCATCTCAAATACGAATTATTAAAAAAAAAATAATCTGACAGTTTTTGTCACCTATCCTGTTGTGTTTTGAACATACAACCGAACTAAGTTGACGCAATGGACAAGTTAACATAAAAAATACTTACTATAAAATTTAATCATCTTTTACAACGACAGAATTATCATCTGATACATGGTACAACCATAAAACATTTATTAAGTCAAGCTACATAAAACTATCGCGATTACTTGTAAAAGTACACCCAACAGTAAACAGTAAAAAAATTTTTTGTAAATTTACAAGCGGCTTGTAAAAATTTACTACGTGGAATGACGTAAAATTACATTTTTTTTTGTAAAATTACGAATATTTTAGTATACGTGCAAAATTTTTGTAATTTCACTAGATTTAATGTTGGACAGAAATGCGACCCAGATTAAACGTAGTGAATTTACAAAAGGATTTGCAGTGTGTTTTACTGGAATAAATGTCGTGAATTTACAATCGCGTTTGGATTGAATTTACTAACCCGCTTGTAAAGTTAGGTGAGCGTAAGCGGGGTTCATGCACTCAGAAAAATCCTTTTGCAATTCTAAAAGAGAGGTTACACTTATAAGCGTTTGTCTCGTGTTCAATGCAAGTGTCTCATCAACTTAATGTGGTTTTAAGATGGCATTTTCACTGCTTACTTTTTTAATTTTCTTAAGTTATACAAAAAAAAAAGGCCTACAACAAAAATTGCAGACGACGCAGTAATTTTACAAGCGGTGTAGTAAAGTTACTATACTTTGTAAATTTACTACATTTAATACAGGTCGCATTTCTTTCCAACATTAAATCTAGTACATTTACAAAAAAAATTTTTTACTGGGTTTGATCGTTCCTTAAATTCTCGTAAAAACTCCTTAATTGCTGCCGGCGCAGAACTATTGGTATGGCAGAGGTGACTCAGGCAACGAAAATTAAGATGATTTC
>JAPYYV010008053.1:0-19113 GCA_030522625.1 Copidosoma aretas | reverse complement strand
GGCTTCTCTCCTCGGGCGAATGCGGAATGGTTGTTAAGTTTAGGTCTAGGTTTAAGTGTTAGTCACCCCCTACCCCCTCCCATCCCCCTTCCCTTCCCTTTCCCCAGTGCTAAGTGCCCTGAGTAGTGCCCTTAGAAGGAGCCGGACGTACAGCACCATAATATAAAAAAAAAAATTACATTGTAAAATTGTAAAAAGATAAGCTGAACTTGGTTTTTAAATTCAGCCTATCTTTTTACAATTTTACAATGTAATTAGTACCAAATACTTTAGTTTCTGTGGCCAAAAATTGAGAAAAATCAAAAAAGCAGAATAATTTCGTTATTGTCCCTGGTAAGAAGAATTCAAGTGAAGCATATAAGAAGAGATTCGAAAGTGTGGTGGAAAAAAGAAAACCTGACGTTACAGCACGGTAAGCGTGCTTCAGTAAACGATGCTTCCTGCACGCTGGCAACACTGAATAAAACATAGTACACATGTACATAGGAGTGGCAAATTAGGTACGGTAAAGATATAAAATTTTAAACACCTGGAGAAAAAGCTTATATGGGAAATTTGCCTTTAATTTCGCTAATTTACAAGGTTGGACAAAAGCAGTCCTGGTTGTTACCAGTTAGAACTTGTTTAGCTACCCAAGTGAGCTAACAATTGAACAGATTTACCAGAATGTCACTATATTAAAAAAGTAATTTTTCCTTTTCTTACATTATCGTTGTTGGAATTGTAAAATGCGCAAATAAGTAAGGGTATTATCCAGTATCAGGTGAATTTTGAAACAAAAAAATTATTAGACTCTTGAACGGTTATTAATCTGACAATTAGTATCTTATTGCATTATCTTTGTATGAATGAATGTTTGAGTTACTGTTATGATATATGCCAATAATATTACCAGACGTCGTGACGCAATAATTTTTAAAGAATCTTAACCTTATTTATATTTTGTATAGGATATACGTCATCGAAATATCGAGATTATGGTAAATTAGAAAAAACTTGTGCCGTATTCATCAAAAAGTAGTAACATCAAATCGGGATCTAATGCCTTCATAGTTTCGTCTTGTAATATTCACTTATGATTAGAAAAAATTAATGTAACTTTCTTGGCAAGGTGTATTTCGTTTCTATAAAACTAGCAATTCATCCGATTATAGAGCTTCACGAGAGCAAGACAATACTATATTTTCAAAAATATTGTCTTTCTCTTGAAAAATATTGAAAAAATAGATCTTGTCTTTGTCTTGACATATGCAATTTCGTCTTGGTGTTGTCTTAAACTCGTGGTCTTAATTTTGATGACAAAAATACCGTTAAAAATTTCAAAAAATATCAATTTAACATCCGCGAGATAACAAAAGTAATCTTGGTGTTGTCTTGAATTTTAAGACAATATCCAACATTCAATTTGAACCAAATTTTCAAGACAATATCGGGAGTACTCTCTCAAAAATTGTATTGACAAGAATTTTTGCTGGAGAATATTTTGATATAAGTCATTATATATAATTTTTTAGTTCTGCAAAACAAATTATCTTTATTGGATTAATTATTCCTTAGTTATTATTTCACTTCGTATGATAAACAAACATTTAGTACTTTTTTAATTTCCAGACTTTTGTTTTCTTAAAATTATTATACGTAAACGATGAATAAATATTTAATCCTTTTTAAATCATGAGTACAGTTAAATAATTAATTTATACTATATTCTTACGTAACAATAAGCTAGTTTTGGAAGATGTGAAGATAAAGTTTATTAAACATTGAAATCACTTCCAAAAATTTCCTTCTTTAGTGAACATTTTACCCATAAACTTGAACAAATTAAAGAATTCATTGTTTTGCATTTGAAAGATCTTCTATTACTCATTATTAGTGAAACTTAAAAAATAATCGTTCCACCGATACTTTGTAAAGCTGTATGCTTAATATTATTAAGATTAAACCAAACAAAACTTTACAAGTAATAACGTAAAACGAGCTTTTCAATACATACATGTGTCGATTCGCGAAAGAATGATTTGAAAAATATTTCTGTAATCTATTTGTAAATCATACTTGTATTATTGTGTTTTGACTTATTTCCAATTGTACCTGACGAATTTTATTTTCATTGCTCCTTGTATTTGAAGTAAAATAAATAAAAATGTTTCCAGAAATACTTTAAATCACTCATTGCTCTATTTAGTCGTCTATTTATTCATTTATCTATTCATTTACTTGTCTTGTTTTTGCTCCTGGTGGGATTAACTCATTAATTTCGGTTTACACAAGAATATTATCATGACCCATTTTCGAGAGCTTTATCTTGCTATTGTCTTGAAATTTTGAAGTGTGTCTGGTCTCGACTCTTGTCTCGAAAATCAAGACAAGGCAAGACAATGTCAAGTCTACTCTTGTAATCTCGTGAAGTCTAATTCTATATCAGGTATGATTTGATCCAAAATGGCCAATTAACTATGGTAAAAATGGGACTTCTAGTTTGGTATCAGAGGAGTGTACACTTACGAGAAAGCACAAATATGAGGTTAATGTAAGGAACAAAATGAAGAAAATAATTCATAGTAAAAATAGGGTGAAAGAGGGAAAACCGTGGTTTGAGGTTAGGAGTGAGACTGCTAGGACTTGAACACCACAAACACAAGGAGAGGAGGAGGAGAACACTAGAAAATTATGGCTTTGACGCAAATAAAACAATGAACTTGGAAAAGTAAATCAAAAAGATGAAAGACGAAATGAGATACGATATAAAAGGGTAGAGACAGTAACCAATAAGCAAATAGAAGAAGTTAAAAAGGAATGAATTGAGGAGTAAGAAAAGAGACGGAAGACCGAACAAATCTAGAAAAAATGGCTGTTAAAAAAGGAGCACAACTAACGGAGAAGATGGAAAAACTCAAAAATAAGCCGAGTGAAAGAAAGAGGCATGTACAGTGATTAAGAGAGAATAGTTCAAAGATAATTATTTGACCATAACAAGTGCAAGAATTCATAACAGAATGACTAAAAATGTCGATGAAAGTCCAGAAAGTATACGTGATCGATAAAGTAAAGATAAGCATAGTAGGCAGGATGGTGGCAGCAACAGGAAAAGGCAGTAAAATTAGCAAAGGAGAAGAGAAGCACAGGCAAACAGCATAAGGTATACAAAGTTTTGAGTAGGCAGTGTGTGGTATTAATCGAATGAAAAAAGCAAGAGATTTGTGTGGCAGAAGCGGTGCTTAAGGGCTTAGTCCCATGGTGCAGGATAGAACGCGAAGGATAGAATTGTCCTCATGAGCCACTGTCGTAAGTCTATTGCGCTGCGCAGAATCTATTCCGCGGCTCTGTTTCGCTCCATGGGACTGAGCCCTCAGCGGAGTAAGATCAAGCGAGGAAGTAGAGAGGCAGAGCAAAGAAGAAATAAATGAGGTAAGGAGATAATGCTTGAGACAGCAAAGCTTGGTGAAATAAAAATGCATTACAGTACACCTGTCAAGGAAAGTCGATTAGTTGGAAGAAAATTGTGATGAAATAAAATAAAATAAAATTATAAGTTAGCCAGGAGAATACACATATGTATATATATATACGGAGTAGAAGTCGGTTTCACTGATATATTTTTATTTTCTGTGACAAAGTTTAGTTCAGTATAAAAAATAGTGAAGAGAAAATAGATGTCAGAGTGAAAACTGGATGGATTGAGTAGTAAATTAGTATAGAGTAAGAAATGTTAAAATTACAGGTTAAAATTAAAAAAGACAATGATACAGAGATTTTCAATGATTAAGTTTACTAGGTTAAGACTGAGAGTTAAGGAATTTGTGAGCAGTTGAATTTTACACTTGAAAAGTGAACTTGATGGAAATATACAAAAATTAATATTATTTTAGTCATTATATATAATAACATGTATAAGCATCAATTGTCTCTGTAAAACCATGGGATACGTAACAAACAGTAAATCAATACAATACAATAATATGGCGAATGTAATATTTTTGATATTCATCGATATTACTTTGTACCTGTCTTTTCTTACTGATGTATACAATTTTTACCTTGAGAGTCATATAATCTTATACACGTACGTGTTTAAATAAAAATCCTGAATCTTTTGGATTTTCTAGCTCGACGCTGGACAAAAACAATTGTCATACTAGTCTACCGACTTGAAAACTGTATACAGCAGGTCCTTTATAATATAAAACATTATTACTGTTGGTTAATTACTGGTTCTTCAGAATTAAAAAAAATAACATACCTGCATTTTCTAAGATTTGCCACCCCTGTTTGTACATAAGATAATGAACAATAATCTTTTGTAAGATAACGTTGAACAAAATTATATTCGGGAATCAATAGCATTACCAGAATTAATCTTAATGGAATACTGCAAATTGTGTGTTAAATTAATCACAAGTATGCAAATAAATTATGTGACAGCGTGTATTTAAGGTTGTTCAGACGTAATAACAAATTAATGAGAATCAATAAAACCGTTTCCATAGTTACAATCTTGATGAAATTATCTAATATTTGACCAAACTTTAGATTGATCTATTCGCTCAGGGCTAAGCAATAAATTTGTATGGGTAGTTTTAGATAGGAACTATGAAACCTCCAATTTAAAGTACTTCTAATAACAACAAGTTGATGGAAATTTAGTATGTTGTTTATTATACCATGGGATGATTCTTTGCAATATTTTTAAATATTTCAGTTTAAAAACGGAGATTCATGGTAAAAATGATCGTCTCAGCGAGTAAACACGTGGACTTCGGCGCCGTTGCAAGTGTGCACGCTATTCGAAATTTTAAATTCTCGTGAGATCTGGCACTTGCAATGTATCTTAGACCAACTCACCCCTGCATACACGACGACAGAACAACCTTAATTCACTTTATATAATTGTACTAGGACCAAATTGTTAAAAATGAGTGAAATGATTACTTGTTCAGACAAACATAAATGCGTCAAAGTAATGATTTAAGGGCAATCGAAGTTTTCAATGTACAATCAAGCTAGTTTTTGAAATTACAGAAAAATTAAAAAAATTTTAAATATCCACCAGCCAATTTGCTTTTACTTTTGACTGGGACATTTTTTATTTCAGTCACATAAACTGAAACTTGCATCTCATTTAAATTACGTCAAGGGATATGAATTCTGGTGTATTTGGTAGTGCAATATTAAACTTTCTCTTCGAATAACTTCTTACTGTATACTGTGTTCATCAGTGTTACGAGTAAAACTTGCGCAAGAAACAAGGTTTTAACTGCTTTTGGAAAAGTAGGAAAACTCCTTATAATCTCATAATGGACACACTCGTACTAATTAATCAATCCTTCGAAAAATTTAAGTCAAATAAGGGATTTAGATTATCCTAATTGACAAAATGGGCGAATACAAGTGATGATCGTCATGCACAAGTTATTGGTAGAGATGGTGAATAGTACCTCTGGATCTTGGTAAGAGATAATCAGAATGGGGCAAAAGGCAAATTCGTCAACAACATAGCTTACACCACAAAAACTGAAAGGAGTACACTAAGTGTTGTATACATTAGTTGCATACACAAGATTTTTAATTTTCGCTGATGTATTTTACATGCACTTTAGTACGAAACAAAATCATATACTCAGTGAGTAGCATTTCTCATACTTTTTTTACTGCAAGTTATATATTATTGTTATTATTGTTATTATCATTATTGTTGTTGTTATTATTATTATTATTATTATTGTTATTATTGTTATTACTATTATTCCAGGTCGGCAAAGGGGCAAATTGACTCAAACGCTCTCAATTTCTACGAATGACTCTCCACTTATTATAAGTAAATATCATGAATAGAGACACTTTTCTAGCAAACTTTGACAAAAATTGATGATGAATGTTAAGTGTCACTATAAATTATGTATTGAAACTTAAGAGTAGCAAGTAGTATTAATAAATTAGAGGTATTACAGGTATACAAATATTGCCTTTATATTAATAGTGAAAAAATTAAGATATATTGCATGATTCAGTTCAAGCCATTTATATTAATAATTTATTTATTTAATTTTCCTTTCTCAGTATATTTGTGACTTCACTACAAATTAACACATTTCCACAATAAACTTTGCCCAATAGCAGTTTTTAAAAACCCCAATTGTTTTCAAAACGCATTTTAAAAAACTTTTCAAAAACGTCGCATCTCGAATATTTTTTAACAACATCTAATTTTGAGTGAAAACGTTGTATCTTCAAATTTTATTTGAAAAACGTATTGACTCGAAATTTGTTTTTGGAAAAATAATACATCAGCACCTTAGACAAAAACCATGCCTTTATGCTGAGCTTGGATAAAGACCAGCACGATTTGCAATGCATATAGAATAGACATCAAATTTCGACTACTTTTTATTACATTTTATTGATTTTCACAAGAACAGATAGTTTGACAGTGTAATCCGTCACAAAGTGTGCTAGTGTTTGCTTAATCTCAGAGAAAAAATATGGATTGTGCCCAAGCTTAAAAATGAAGGGCATTCGCTGTCGCTGTGCGCATGAGAACCACTAGCGCTCCAGTGGCGTCCATTTTCAACGTGAACGTAGCGTTCCTCGATACACATTATTATTGTTGCAAGATAGTATAAATATTCCGCTTCGGTATGAATAATATGTGCAGTGAATCTTGAGTGCGTATTACTCGTATGCTCAAAACAGAGTTAAGCAAAGAAACCTTTTGATGGTGCTGTGACAGTCAGATAAACACCAAACTGAGCGTAATGCTTACTTCTGCTGCTGTATCGGGCTATTATGTGCGGTTACTTTGCTCAACTTTGTTTTGATCGTATGTGCTATACGCGCACGAGAATTACTTCACGTATTTTTTACAATAAATCTGATTTTTTATATCATCTTGTAACAATAATAGCGTGGTGCTACATTACTTCAATAAATCGCAATAAATGATTTTCCTCAGTTTTACGTTGTGTGTATCCAGGAATGCTACGCTCACGTTGCAAATAGACGCCACAGGAGCGCTAGTTGTTCTTACGCACACTGCAAATAATTTTGGTCCGAATTCAACAAATTGAAATTTTTATGTGGCAAATATATAGGGAAGGTTCTGATTGACAAGATTCTCTTATAAAAAACGATTAGAGACGATTAAAAATTTAAGAAAATTTTTTTTTTTTTAAATCGTTCTCGCTAATTTAAATTAATTACAACACCCCGCGACGCGCATTTTTTTCTTTTTTTATACAAACACAAAATGACAGATATTGTGCATCAAAGTTCATTAGTAAGGGCTGATGATGTCATAACGACTTACGATTTTTCTGTTCTTATGACGTATTTTACCCCCACCAATAAACAAAAAAATAACAGGGTTCGGCTTGGTACCCAACAAATTCGTAATCTACGCACAAAAATACATAAAACAACGTCAGGTTACCTCGTGGAGTCCCTAATGGCTACAAAGACCCCGTCCAGATATTATAGTGAAGAAAAACATTCGAAACGGGAATTTTTTTAATAAGCTTTGCCGTATTGAAATGCATAAGAATGATAAGGGTGGTGATTTTCATATACAACCGAACAAAATTTTTATAGAACACTCAAACCGTATAAGAAGTCCAAAAATTTTATTGATTTTGATGGGTTCCTTTCAATAGGGTTATATTTATCTGTTACAATGGAAAATTTAGAAATTAATTTTTTTGGCTTGAACAAGTTTTTTTTTATATTCTTTGGCGGATTTTTAACGTAAGAAATTATTTGGGAAATTTTTGAAAATCCCTTATTACTAAAAAAAAAATAAAAAAATTTTGAAAATGCGCTTTTCTACCGGTTTTGTACGTTACAATGTATGAAAAAATTATTAATCAAGATAAAGATTTATCTGTTTGATAATCTTTAAGCTGTTAAAAGTAACACCAGACATTTTACACAACTAAAGAAATTTTTCCATATCAGTATAACGTGTAGGGATCAAGCAATTTCAAAAACTAAATTATTTCTGATTATTGTTGAAAACATCGTTTGACAACGTTTATCAAAAACTCGTGCAACATTATACACTTATTTGAGATGTTTATATTGCAAAATCAGTTTTAGTCGGTTTCAGTTCTATCAGAAGTATAGAAGCCTCAGGTCGTCCGCCCGTTTGTCATTCTTGGCCTCGCCCCAAACGACAATTCACGAATAGTTAGGGACTTTCTTTACTTTACTGGCCCAGTTGCGTAGTATACTTTTTTTCACAACACAAAAGTCCTTTTTATTCGTAACAAAATGCACTTTGAAATTTTTGTCTATCTATATTTCGACGATTGAGACAGAAAGATTAATTTTTTCATTACTTATCGTTTTGTGACATCATTTTTAATGCTTGCGCATGAGTTGAGACCTCTACTTATAAGGGCTACAAAATTCCAAATTTTAAAGCATGTTTATTGAAAATATCAATGTGACAGATGTCAACAAAGAGTGATATTTAAATTAACATTACTGTACTTTTTTTTAATATTTCTTGGCGAGAAAAAGTTTTGCGATCTTATCTGAGCGGGCTGATTGATAATTGAATAAGGAACTAATTACATTCTGCTGTTTTTGCAATCCAAGCGTCACAAAAATTGCTGCATGCTTAAGTCTGAGAAAAAATTGTTCAATTGTCACTATTTGTTTTATAACAATCCAAGCCGACACGTTGATTAAGCAAAGATATTTTTCCATGTAATTAGATCATTAACCGAAGCAATTAAAGAATGTTTCGTGCTAATGACAGAAATATCCTTATTTAATGTTTTATTTACCCTGCTAATGCCACTCGTTTCCATCTCTGTTAACGACTAGTGCATAACAATCACCACTTTCATATAATACCAAGCTTTGTATACTTTTACTGAAAAACAGTATTTCGATACAAAATTAGTAAAGGTTAATTATTTTATGAATATAGTTTTCGTGCGTAAAGCAGCTGTTTTCGTGTAATTGGGTGTTACCAAATAAAAATTTGTTCAATTTTTTTTCATTCATCAGATAAAACATCGAAATAATATTGGACATTAATTTTTTGTTTTGGCACAAAAACAGAAATTGACGAAGATACAAGCTCGTTAAAGTTTTGCATGACGTTATAAATTTAGTAGAATTGACAACCTTGGTGACGTCATACACCGTCACTCTCGAATTTTGACACACTTCATCTCCGTCAGTTTATGTTGATAAGAAGAAAAGCTTATAAAAATAAAATACATGTATCTATTATTTTTCGATAATCCATCTGACGGACCAATTGAAAATTTTTGATGTAAGCACCCAATTGGAGTAAGTTAAGTCTTGTGAGCATGAAAAAATTATTAACGCATGCCAAAGTATTTGGTTTACGTGTACATTTTTCCATATGCACAGCTCTTTTGTACTTTTTGGTATAATAAAGAATAACGGAGTATATAGTTGTGAATTGTAAATACGTAGGTACATGTATATGCAACATGTATAAAGGTGTTAGCTGAAAAGGCACAATTATTTATGTTATGCATATATAAATATCATGTGGAAACAAAGAATTAGAGAAAATCTATGTATGTAATCATAATATTTAATATTTAATATTTAAGAGCGTATAATAGTTGCCATGCTGAAAAATCAAAAGTACGCATACGTAAACAGTACATGATACATACACATATACATACATATGTATATAAACATGTACACGACCACTACTGTGTGCACATGTATGAGAACGATGTATTTATAATACGTTCAAATAAAAAACCGTACGAATTGAATAAATAATCGTTGAAAAAAAGTTAAATAAATGACCCATGGCGGCGATGGCGCACACAAGGTAAATGTAATCAGTGTGAAAATTAAGAAAAAAAAGTATAGAGTGAACAACAAATGATATAAATTTATGTATTATTTGTAAATAAAAATATGCAGATATACGTATGTATGAGCCATGCTATGGGCAACACTGATTAAATTGTTTAGATCATCAAAGAGCTTGGAATAAAAAAAAAGGAAAACGAAAAATATAACGTAGATATTAAAAAAGAGCAACAACATAATATATACGGTGTTAAAAGTAGTAGTAATCATAAAAATAGTAGTTGTAAAATTATAACATAATAAGCCGTAAAGAGCCACAACAATGAGAACACAATGCGAGCATAATCGGGCCCCTCGCTTCCCCCTGATCTTTAGCCTCGGGTGTCAGTGGGTCAAGTGAGTTTCGAGAGTGTCACCAGGTTAAATTCGATAATACAAGTACATAATGTGCATGCGCATGTAAATGTGTCTGTATTTATATGTAATACGCATACATGATTGTTTAGCTCTATTGTGACACGCATATAATACCCGTACTTAGCGATGAGCATGTAAATAGACGAACTATAAACGGCGAAAGACCAAAAAAGCTGTATCAAGCAAGTATACTATAGTCGAATAGAGACCGCAGTGAGGCTAAGGAGCAAGTCTCGGGGAAACGAGTGAGGGCTCGGTGTTGGCTAGAGTGTCGGGACTGACCACTGTTCGTTTTTAAGAAGAAGTGCCGCAGTAGAAGGGAGGCGATAGGCTTGACTAGAGGTTAACGTAAGTGGGTTCCTGTTGGGGCGAGGACGCGTTAGAGGCGGCGTTGGCGTTTTGGGGGCCCGACACGGGGGGCGCGTTCACCGGACCGGTCCCGCTCCCGGCCCTTAGGCCCTGCTGCTGCGGCTGCTGCTGAGACTGTTGGGCCGTCGGCGGCGGCTGACCAGCCACCCCGGCACCCCCACCGCCACCACCGCCCCCGGCGCCCCCCACACCACCGTGATGGATTATGCCCGCGTGGATGCCCATCCCCGCTCCGTGCTCCACTGGGCTGCCAAAACCAACCACCAACCATTTAAGGGCCGACTTTTTTCCATCTTCATACTCTATATCTCTCTTTCTCTCTCCCTTGCTCGCTCCTTTTCTATAGGCTATTTTCACAACCTTGCATGCTCATTGCACATCTTACTCGATTCGTCTCTGTATGGCCGTCTCGCTTTTCACAAGCTCTGTTTTTTTTACAGGCTTTCGAAAATAGCTCGATTGTAAATTTTTCCTCTCCTACAGGGCACCACAGGTGTGCCAAAAAGGAACATAACTCGTCAGAAAATATGTGTCCCAGGTTTTGAGTTCGTCGTGTAAATTGCTTGGATGTACTTGGAAAGAGAGGTCAGCCACTTTCTTGGTTTATTCCAAAATAGAGTCTCTTTTCCAACTTTTTAAGTTTCATCTGTATGTAAACAACTGAAGTAGCTCTATGCGTAAAGAAACTTCGCAACATTAAGTTCAACAAACTTACATTAAGGTTTTAAGATACAGTTTTATACAGTCTTATATTTCTGCATGTCACAAGTACTGCGTTAACATTTAATGTTTAGTCACATGCATTTGAAATTATTTGTTTTTTTTTTATACTAGGTGTACGATTTCCCAGTTAAGATGAACAAGAAATAATTATACATCTAAGTGAGTTTATTTTCAGAGTATCGTCATAATAATGAAATCCAAAGGGGGGAAAGGCTTATTAAGGTAGTTGTTTCCCAATATATAGGTACCCAACAAGAAAAATTATTTTTTAAGTATATATGTTATCTTGAATGTCCGCTTTTATAAAATTAAATGAATATTACTAGAGTGTTTGTTCTAAAAGAATTCTTTTATTCGGAAAAAAAAATGTAGTTACGATAAAATTTAACTTAATAATATACATTTATTTTCAAGTAAAATTGTGATTTGAGGTACTTAGATGATACTCAAGGATATAAATTTAGCAAATTTGATTCAAATCGGTAGAAAATCAAGGATAAACAGTTTTCGGTGATTTCAAATATTAAATTTCTTCTTGTAAGGGTGTGTGTGTACCATTTATGGGATACATTCGACTGTTTTACAACTTTTTTTGGCATTGTTACTGCTTACATGCTTTTCTTAAGTTATTGATTGCTTTATAAATAATTAAAGAATGCTAAAAGAATTCTTTAGAAGCGGACATTCAAGTATTGAAAAAGAATTCTTTTTTCGAATATCTGCTCATTGGGTATACATAAGAAAAATTATATCCTTTAATAAAATAGTATTCAATAATTTTCATATTAACGTGTGATACTCATAGATATACAAGGTACATTGTAGTTTTTTCTCAAATTTTTTCCTAATTTATTGATAGAGGTATCGCGTAAATAGAAAAAACATCAGTTTTTGTATCTCTAAATTTTTAGTAATTTTCCGATTTTCATGAACAAAGGCTAGTTTTCTTCTTCAGTGAAGTACCTAAAAATTCACTACCTTCGATTTGGTAAAAAAGTCGTATTTTTTGTTAAAAACTCATTTATTTATGAAAATCCAGAATAATGTTGAGAACAAATGCATATATATTGGGAAACAACTACCTTAATATTTCAAGATAATAGGAAATTCGCATTTTTATGTAAGAAATATGAAAAACTGACGGTTGAACGCTATATTGGCATCAGATGTCTGCAATTCATAACAAATAGTAAACAGCTGATGCCAAAATAATGGTCATCAATAGTTTTTCCGTTTGGTTTTACCCAAATAAAGTGAACCCTTGATACATATTACAATAGTGTTCATGCTTATGATTAAGCTTTAGTTGACAATAAAATTTTTCAGGTAAGTTTTAACATAAGTTACGGGTGTGAACTTATGATAAGAAAAGACTGTTTGCTTATTATGGAAGAATTTTTCAAGATCTAAAACTTAGATTTAGAAAGATAGCCGAAGATTGAGACATGAACTGACCGGGGGGGGGGGGGGGGGGGGGGGGGGGGGGGGGGGGGGGGGGGGGGCGGGGGGGGGGGGGGGGGGGTCGTTCCGTGACTCACCAAAATCATCTTATCACATTGGAAGATATATGAGACATACATAGAATAAAAGACAGAGACGCAGAAAGAAATGACGAAAAATAAAACCTTAGGAATAAATACTTAATGACTTTAAGAGATAGAAATGCGAACTGAAGTACAAGAATTGAAACCACGTGCGTTCAAACACAAAATACAGACAAGAAACTATCAAGGAAGACACATGAAAACAATAAAAAAGTAAAGGCAGAGAAACAGAAATCTAGTCTTGGTTATAAAAACTGCGATAAGGAGGATAAAAACTAAAAAATAAATAAGAAAGAGGAAATCGTATAGTCGCCTGGGAGAAACAAGGTACTACCTTGAATTTGCGCTGAGAAAAGCACTATCTTGTTTTTCAGTTAAAAGGTGGTATCTCGGCGCTACAAAAAAATGGTTATATCTTGGTTTTGAAAAAACGAAATGATTTAGGATTTTCGAGAGGAAATGAATGTCTCTGATATATCTAAGTGTGTAAAAATCCAGTCGATTATTTATCTGCTAACCCGAGATACAACAATTTTTCTGTGGCGCCGAGATATAACATTGTAACTCAAAAACGAGATAGTACCTTTCTTAGCGCAAAGTCGAGATAGTACCTTGTTCCTCCCAGGCGACGATATGCATAGGTAGAAGCATATAGACATCTATTCAAAATCTTGAAGACAAAAACTCAGAACTAAAAGATTAATTATAACACAGGACCACAAAAAAAATAAGTGGAAGGGTTCTTTTCAGCGACAATACTTTTCCTACGTATTTGGAGGCGCTGAATTCAAATCTGGTGTCCAAATTGCTCTATCACGTCACAACTTTTTTTTATTAACGAAAACGTCCATAAGTGGCAATGCTACAATATCAGTAAATAAATTAGTCCCCATGTAATCAAGTGTCAAAAATAGTGACGTGATGGAGCAATTTGGCCACCGGATTTGAATTTAGCGCCTCAAAATACGTAGGGAAAGTATTGTCGCTGAAAAGGACCCTTCCACTTTTTTTTTTGTGGTCCTGTGTAATTAACACGATATTAGATACTGCTAGCAAAATAGATACAAAATACAAAACTAATAAGTGGAAAGTCATAAAGGGATAAAGGTAACGAGATACAGTAACAAATATTTAATAACAGACACAAACAAAATTCAAAAATAGAATAAAATCCCATTGAAAAAAATCTTATTTTGTTTCAACGAAACACACCAATACGAAGTTAGCGGAAGTGGTTGTTGTTGTCATTGCAATGATGCCGAAATAGCAATTAGTAGAACTCGTCTGCTAAAATCGTATTGATGTGATATATACATCCCAAGAAACATAACAGGTGGCGCTGTCAAACATAACCTTAAAGGCTGTTTTCAGATCCGTTTGGTAGATTGAATATTTATTTTCAAAGACTTTCCTCCCATTCAATTAAACTCATACTTAAATAGAAAAAAATACGATTCAAAGAACTAATCGAAATACGTTACTCGTTTATTTATTTGCCTTCCATGCGCCTTAGAGGTGTACATATCGGCAGTATGTACATGTATGTATATATATGTGGTTATAATGTAGCTCTAGCAGACGACCGCCATAGTGGCGCATTGGTAGAGTCGCAGTTTTGTCGATCAACGAAGTTCAGCAGCATTTGGCACGGTTAGTACTTGGATGGGTGACCGTTCGAATCTCGCCGTTTCGCCTTTGCTGTTAGCTTCGAGGGTCGATTAACTGTTTCTCTGTCGTCGCGGACAACGCGAGTGGAAGATGTGCATGAGTTCAGTCCTGGTGCCTATTGAGATCCCAAAACGTCACGTGATCTCTCCGTACAAACCTATGGCACAGGTCTGAAATGTCCCCGATATCTCGATATATATAGCCGAGACGGGGGATAGTTCAAACCTCTACCATAGGTTTGTTCGAGAGGTCACGCGACGTTTTGGGATCCTAATAGACGTATAGACACCTGGACAGAATTTTGGCAATACATCAGGCTGTTCCGGGCTAGGTTTCCTAGAATTTCTCCTGCGGGAGTTTTCCTTGGTTTCCCTGACCCACGGGGCTTCTTTTCGACTGCCAGTGCACTCAGACTATTAGGTGTATACCACCAGCGGCCGGAGGGTAAGCGCACTCAGACTACTGGGTGACTTCTGGACAGTTGTCCGTTCAGACTACTGGATGGGTAGCTGTTCGCGCCCTGGGCAAATGCGGTATGATTCTTAGGATTAGGTCCAGGTTTAAGTGTTAGTCATCTCCTACCCTTGAATCCCTCTTCCTTCCCTTTCCCAAGTGCCAAGTGCCCTTAGTAGCCAGAGCCGGACGTGCAGCACTATAATATAGGAAAAAAAGCTCTAGCAGACGAGTTATGCTAAAACAGTAGATCAGAAAGCTGTTTTGATATTATAGCGATCGAACTACTAGGGTCAGCTCTGCTAACTTAGCATTGGTGTGTTCCGTTAAAAGGATATAAGATATTTTTCAGTGCAGGGAGACATGGAAGCAGAGTTGTATTAAGGATATACGTTTCTGACGTGATCGATCCGGTCAGACCCGAACTGCTCCAAATAGGCGGAAAATGTTTTAAACGCTAACTATTAACCTCGTCTCTCATTTCTCTAGCTGTAATGCAATTGATGACCCTGATATTCCCAGTTCAAACAATTTGCATAAGTTAAGGTAGTACTAGCGATACTGCGGTAGTCAAATGAGCGCCAAGTCTCTTCAACTCATATTTTTGGCTGTCAAATCTATGGATGAGTATACCTATATGTATGAAAAAAGTATCTATTTGGTCTGATATTTATTTTTCTCTTCTCTTATAATCTTAGAATCAAAATTGTGAAGTGATCAAAATACACCTTTTGTCTTTAGTTTCTAAGACCAATTTTAATTAAAATCGAAACCGTACTTTCTGTGCAAATTGAATTGAACTAATATTTCCCAGAAGGTCGTATGTGAAACACAAAAAAATTCAAACGTTTACGACTGTCTTTCTATGCTGTAAAAGTTCACAAAATTTTCACTAAGTCATTTTTACATCAATATCTATGAGTGAGCCGAATTTCATAAAAATTCAAACCGTCTTCCAGTATCGCTAGTACTACCTTAAAAACATTAATAGTTGCTTACATATGATATAAGTACACTTATTGAAGGTAGGCAGGGTTAATATTTATCGTATTTAACGGTTCCCGCCAGTTTGAAGCAAATTTGGGTTTGACTGGATCGATCACGGTAGTCACGGTTAAACTCGCGTTTTATTTTGGATCCGGGTTCGCTCTAATCGATCAGGTTAGGCGTGATCCGTAAATTAAGCATACCTATTGTTCAAGTTTAATGCGATGGTTATATCCTTGTGTTACCAATGGAATGTCCTTAACAAATATGTACACAATTCTGAAGACGCAAGAACAAACAAGTGTATGGATTATCTAACCAGCTTACTTTATATTATTTACATCACAATTCAAAATTACAAGGATTGGCGAGCTGTAGAATGGCCGTAGAAATCTCGTAGAAATGAAAATAAAGGGGCTGTCAGCAGGAAAAAGAAGTATAAAATATCCACGCGAAATCTATGAATAGTGAAGGTAGATTTATATATTTAAGTTGGACGGAAGTTAGAATTGCGCAAAACTTGTTTTCAGAAATACTGAATACAAGTAAATAAACAGTCAGTTGTATAAATCGGTTGATCAAAATTAAAAGCATAGTAATAAAATATTTGGAACTACTAGTTATATCACGTTTTCCATATTCATAAGGTCCCTAAACACTTAATTGACAATTATTTAGCAAATAAACAGTAGTCGAAGCGAATTCGTAAGCAATCAGGCAAAAATCGTTGAAATACAAAATTTTAAGGTTGTTGAATACAATTCAGAAAATAGACGATTGTTTAAATAATTGAAACAAAGAATTAAACAATTAGAATAAAATCACTCTGAGAAGATAGTCAATTAAGGGGCATTCACAAATTGCGTGAGACGTTTAGGGAGGGGAGGAGTCAGGCCAAATCTCACTAAATCTCGTGTAAGGTAGGGGGGGGGGGGCGCTACAAATCTCGCGCAATTTTTTTTTTACAATACTCAGTTGGAGTGGCTGAACGGAAGCGAGGCTGAATGAGCTGACAATTTAACGGAAGATAAGATGGACATTATGTGCTCAATTATTTCTTTTGAAGAGTCTCACAATTTTTTACGGATTAATTTGGAATAAGCGTTTGCAGCAGCTTATGTAGCAAGTTTTTCAAAGTTTTAGCAATGTATTTTTTTTATAAGAAATGTTTTTTAAATACAATCGAATTTTTGTTGTTATATTTGTTATATTTCAATTTTATTACGTACATAATAATTATATCTCGTATAAAAATAACTATTATCTACTCAAAGTACTATGTATCTCGTTAATTAAAAATAATGTATTTCAGTGTAGAACAGCAGACTTTCCTTCGATTGCATGAACAATTTGTACCCTTAGCGTGAAAACAGTATTCCCAGAATCTCACGTAAGATTTGAGGAGGGGGGGGGGGTCCCGCTATATCTCACTATATCTCACCAAGGGGAGGGAGGGGGTCAAAATTTTGCCAAAAACGCCTCACGCAATTTGTGAATGTCTCGCTAATGTTTTCTTAATGTCTAAATTTGTTGGATACAAATTCGACCATAATAACAAAAATAGATTTACTGTCGTTAGAGTCGCAGTATCAAAAATTATTAGGTTATAGGGTCTTTACATTTTCAAAAGCTTAGATTATGGATTCATGGGGTCAAAGATAGTTGCAGAAAATCTCGATCTATCAGGATGTTGCATCGAAAAAAAAAATTTTCATTCTATTTGGTCCGTTAGATGAATTATCAAAAAATTTTAGGTGGTATTTTTTCTTATTTTTACAAAAACAAAAATTGTCGATGATAGAGTGCATTTTTTAGTTTAAGAGGGGGAGGTGATTATGTCACGATCGTCCTGAATTTTCGACAATCATGACGTATAAGTAGAGTTGAGAATTAAGCTTGAAGTTTTCCGGACTACAGAATAAGATCAGAAATTAAGCTTGAAATACTCCAAACTCCAAGATAGAATTTGGAATCACGGATTATACTGATTCCAAAACAGGCAACTTTTCCAGGTGCTTACGGATCGTAACTAATAAATGACTTTTACCTCTGGATGAGAACATTTTTTTATTGCTTCCCACAAAAATACGCTGCTTTTAAATTTTCGGACATAGTAATTAGTTTTCTAACTTTTTTGTGCAAAGAACATCGTATTGTCATTTAAAAAAAAATTTTTTTTTTCATTTTCTTGAGAAGAAAACATTTCTTAGCAATCTCTAATAAATAGTAGATTTTCTTACATGGATGGGAAACGGAACTTCCGCATAAATGTGATATGACGCTTCAAGGCGAAGCCGAGAGGGCGTCACAGTCACCTTCGAAAGGGTGTTCCGTTCCCCCTCCATGTAAAAAATACTTTTTTTTCATCCTTTGGGTGAAAGTTCCGGTGTTACACTAAGGTGTGGGTAAAAGTACTTCTTCTTCTAGCCTAACCTAACTGTGGAACTATAAACTTCCGCCCAAGGGATGGAAAAAAAGATCATTTTTCATTTTCTTATCAAACAAATATTTTTTCACCCTCTCGGACGAAATACATTGCTTTTTCATCATCTTTAACAACATTTTCTTTACAAAAAAAAATACGCTGGAAATATCAAGAAGGAACGTTAAGTGTCAAGTAATGTATGCTTAATCAATATCAAATATACACATATTTTCAACCTACATTAAGATTTCCTAGTAGCTTTTGATCAACTGTTTGAATAATTTTTTCTCCGTCCAGAAACAAAACATTAAAAAAAAATATTTTCTTCGTCCAGGAGTATAACAAAAAACTGTTCCTTGCCCAAAACGTCTATATATCTATACTTATGCTTAACCTCCAATGGTGGTCACAAAGTGTTAGTCTCATGGGTTGAGACAACAATATCATTTATTGCTACAAGTTTGTTCTTTTTCATCCTCGAAGCTTACCATTGCTGCGTCTCGATTGCGATTATATGTAGCTTATTTTGCTTGATGTAAAGGTTCAGTAACAAATTTTGTGTTTAAGACAGATTACTGAACTTACACCTAAGTCCTATATCGATTTTTAGATTCAGTGATACATATTTAAATTTGGTTTTAGGGTACATACTAGTTAGGTTGCAACGCAATAGATATTTCAAACACCATAAGATTATCTCTTTTTTTTAATATTGCA
>JAPYYV010008052.1:0-14874 GCA_030522625.1 Copidosoma aretas | reverse complement strand
GTACACCACAAATTGGGGTTATTTGTAACAGCGATGAACCGGGTAGTCAAAGTAAAAAAAAAGCAAATTTTTATACGTATTTCAGCTTTAATTTAATTATTTGTAATACTAACAGCTTTGGAAGAAAAAACATGCCATATAATAATTAAGATTAGCTTTCCGAGTCTTGAAAAGATTTTCAAAGACTTAGTCTAGGGTGAACACATATTTTTTAATACTATGCTGCTTTTTTGGCTTTATTATAAATAATCTTTTATTCTAGAACAAAAAACATTTAATAAAATCATATCCGACAGGTACAAATTTTGAGGATTAAAACCTTAGGTCTATTTTAACATGGTACAACTTGCCTCAAGAAAGTGTGACAAGTAGCCCCGGGGAGTAATTGTTTATACTTACAAAAATTCATAAAATTAAGTATCTAAACGGGAATTTTCATAGAAGAATATTAAAACTAATGAATTTTTCGTAATTTCTTTGACGTTTTATTACGAAATCATTAAGTACTGGAGAATTGAATACATTTTGAATTGTACAGCAAGTGGAAGCTTTGGCTAACTCCCTCGCTCGTCCCCGAAAGAAATCCCAAACCTTCTTAATTTTTAGAATAATAAGTATGTATTCAAGTTTCAACAGCAAACTATGTGTCTTTTCTACAAACATTTAGGTTTCAACTTAAGCAATCGCAATGTTTGGTTGAATCGATTATATTGTTTTTAATTTTGCCCCTTCCATGTACGCAAGTTCCCCAGTTATTTTAAAATTGCTCTAGAAAGGTTTAAGTGCTGTTGACACTATAATAATACATCCATTATAATGATCAATTCTTATGTAATCAAATACGACGAGCTTTAATTTTTAGCCTCCTTTTTCATATACGCATACGAGCAGCTGCTGAATTGTATGAAAAAGCAGTGAGCATTTTAATCATGTTCTGCTAAATCGCTTGAGAGACCGAAATAACCCAGTAATTGTTAATTTACAATCAATATTTAATAATTGCCGCAGGTTATAAGAGGCATTGAGCTACACCCGATCAAACGAAACGTATAATATGTAATATAAGGCTGAAATCAGCAATAAATGCATTTTTTCAAACTGTGCAATTTGTTTCATAAAAAACTAAACATTCCATAAAAAAAATCACTGGACACCTTGGCTTATAATACGACAATGAACATTAAAAGAAACTCATTATAAATAGAAATTGCGAACTTGAATTAGCTAAGCTCTTCAAAGATTTCCACCGATCGCGGTGATTCGTATAATCTGCACGCCAAAGGAATGTGCTGCGCTGCGTTAATTAATATGTTACCACCAGTAAAAAAAAATTTTCCAATAATTAGATATACGGGTTTTTTAGAAAGTGGAATGCAAAACACGATAGTTCTACGAAAAACTACATGCGTGGTGGGGGGCAAACGTTAAAAGTCTAATGTAAGATTCTATTTGTTTATTGCCACATAAATTGTAGCGTTTAATTTAATCCGGAAGCTTTTAGTCACAACAGAACCGAAAAGTAGGTCTTCAATCTAAAATACACAAAATTCTTGAAATTTGAATTCACTCTAACAAAAAAATATCCTTAAACGCGTATGTTTATTGTTGATATCAAACCCGTAAAATAATTTCAGACAAATAACAAATGTGTACGTCTAATTTCGTCCAAAGAATACCGGTTTGCAACGACTCATAAATTAATTTTCGTGAAGATTCTTGACTTTCTTTTTTTTTGCTTTATGTTCGAAAATCATATTTGTGATAATTTTCTAGTACATGCATCATAGACGATTGATTGTTTTATACTTGGTTGTTTCATAAGAATTGGAGGATCAATGTATAATTCGTAGTGAGACACATCAATAGACGTTTACGTGTGTACCAACATAATATGATTTAACACAGCGGTGTACCGTTAGGGTATGTATCAAACTCTCTTTAAATCTCATTGGTACAATTATTTTATAAGTGCCAATAAAAAACTGTTGTAGGTTGAAATATAGAACTAATATTCACTTCGGGATTAATTCGTGCGGTGGAGACAGAAAGTGTAAAAACAAAAAAAACAGTGACGGACGTTAATTTTGTGAATCTGACTAAATTCAATGAAAAAACCGCTGCCAATAAATTAGCACAAAGCTTCCTCAACAACATTATTCTGCTATTATTTAACTGAAAAAAAAAAAAAAAATAATAAAATTATTTAAAATGTCAAAAGAAGCTATTTTTATGCTCTACATTTTAGAATAAAGTTACGAACGCGAGTCTTCTCATAGTTTGTGTAAATATTGAGTTTGAAGAATAAAAATTCATCGGCAATAGTTTCTACGTTACCAGCAACCTCATTTTGAATAATAATTATTTGTACAGCTGTTTTTGAATAAAATAAAGAGAAGATTCGGCAAGCTGGTACTTTAAGAAGTCTATCAAGACAAGATTCATTGTAATCCATTGCAATGTTACTATTTAGAACTCGAAACTAGATTTTTTAACCCTTGAAAGAGTAAAAAATCGTTTTTTTACTATAAAAATCGTTATAACATGCTATATTAGGTATAAAACTCAAATTTGTTATAGGCAGCTTCATAGCTGCAGTAAATAATTAAAATAAATCTTTCTATCGTCACAACACTACAATTTTCTACAAAGACACGAGTGATTTTCCATAAAAATGTTAGTATTTCTTTAATAAACTAGACAAAATGACCTATCAAGATGATTTATAATGTATACTAGAGCTATTTTAAAGCACTATCAGATGTTACTATTTAGAAATTAAAATAAAATTTTTGCACCTTTACAAAACAATTGAAGAAATAAGAAGAACTTATTACTGAAATTGATATACGTGATATAACTATCGCGTAGATAAAATATTATTTAATCATATAAAGCTATTTAAATATCTATAGAATATAACTATGAATGAAATCGAATTGAAATTTTTTTACCGATACAAAGCTTCCTCTATGAGGAAGCAAAATTATTTTGAGTTATGCTGTATTATTTACACCATGTATTGATAAAATTGAAAGTATACCTTATACATGTGACAGTATCATACATAAAAAAATTCGACGATTACATGTTGTTTGACTGAGAATCATAAAGATTTTGATAACCTTTTAATTTTTGAATACAACTATCTTGATAAAAGGTTATTCAAGGGGTGAGCATACTTAAAACATAACCGTCAATCTCAGACATTATTGAAAAGTGATGTCATTACGTACTGTTTCAAATTATAGTTGCATTAAATATAATGTCGTTGCTGAAGAAGACTGTGGAACCAGCGATGTACTATAATTACATTATAACAAAAATGTTACTTACAGAGCTTTTAGACTTTCTACTAGTGGTGCTTGATGCAATGGATCCTACTTTCTTCTTAACAGGTGCTTTCATCTTCTTCGTTCTTTTTGCCATTTTGACAGATGTGATACCGCGTCTGGATGGTCATAGATACATATGTATACTTGATATGTTTCAACAGTGAGTAAGGGTATGGAAGAGTAGATTTCAAATTTAAATTACGCGCCATCAGCTTCTGTTGGTGACGATACATTTTTTTATTGTTTGTTTGAAAATAGATACAAAGTCAGACAAACCCAAGATCGCATGTACTAGATACCAACATTATTTATTACGATACAAATTTTGAAGTTACCGTTCACGTTTCAACTTCGAACTATGAAACGTAATAAATAATGTTATCTAGTACATGCTATCTTGGGTTTTGCAGATTATGCATCCGTTATTAAATAAACAATAAAAAAATTTATAGTTACTAATAGAAGCTGATGGTGCAAAAGTGAAATTTGAAATATACTTTTCCAACCTTATAACGCAACAAGTGCGGAAAAGACGATTTCCCACACAAGTGCCCGAAGGTAGGCCATGTTTGGCGGGGTTGGTACTTAGACGGGTAAGTGTCCCAGTCTCGCCGTTTGGCTGGTCTGCTAATTTTTCCAATCGATTAGCTGTTTTTTTTTTGTTTGAACAATGTGAGCGGGAGGTATGCAGGAGTCCAGTCCTGAGTCCTGATGTCTACGTTATCTACAAGGACATAAACACCCGGTCAGAACTCTGGCAATGCACTGGGCTGTTTCGAGATGGGTTTTTCTGGAGTGGTTAACCCACCCTCAGGACTTGTCCTGGCGAATGCGGGGCGGCATCCTCAACTAGTTAGGTTTTGCTTATAGGTGCCCGTGGCTGATTCGAGTCGCAGGAATTTTTTTTTTTTTTAATCGATGCATTTTGTTTGTCTCAATTGTATGAAGGATAACACATTTTTAAAAAATTGTTAAAACTATTGTGGACTTCGAGTACGAGAAGTTGTAACGTAGACATGATAGGTGATATTTTTATAAATATTATGGTCTTTTTCTCTTAATGTTCTCTGCAACAATGATGATAGGCATACGAGCGCGAAAAATATATTGCCTTTTTCACGAAGAAAACTGCGAAAATAGGATGAAAATATCAGTTCCGACTCCTATTTCAAACAAAATTTCGCGCCTAAGAGCTTCTCCCAGAAAAAATTACGATTTTTGCGGAATTCGCCTTCGCATATTTTAAACTGCAGCCAGTATCGATTCCGGAAATTTCAATCGATTGGTTCGATACTGTGCTCTTCTCTGAGATTATAAATCTGATTTTATTAAAACTTGTTTAATCATTTCGATAAAAATCCCTTGTACAATATTGTCACGCAGGTAAATCTGTTTCAAAAAAAAAGTATTCCAAGTTGGACTTCAAATTTTGTTATGGATATAATAAGTCATTGCATTATGTTGCTGCCACCTTTCTTCCTGTTATTCCTGTTTTCCATATTATTTAATATATCACGAAAGTTTCTACAGATTTCTTTAAAAAAATTTCGATGCACCATTTCCATTATTGCTCTATGGGCATGGCATTACACCGCAGAGCCAGGAAGCTATCACAGTGAAAAGAACGTATGGACTAAACCACAGAGGTACCCGTTAAAAATTGGTCAGAGTAGGGAATCGAACCCGGGTCTTCCAGTTGGAAAGCAAATGATCTACCACTGCAGCCATTGAGACCTCGATAAGTTTACTGTAAGTACAGGATACAAAGCAACAGCGAAGTTGAATTAAGGACCCAGATCGAATAAGTCATGATTCGGTGAATGCGAAATAATTGTTGGGGAAAGGTTGAGATCGACCGACTCAATGTCATTGTGGTAGTGCACGCCGGCCTGACCTATGAGGATGATTCATGTGCAAGCTCCACCGCTAAAGTGGCAGCACGGTCAACAATTTCAGTCAATCACGTTCATTCATTGTATATCAAAGCTCTTGAAACGTGATTGGTCAGATATGTGGTCAGATATACTGTAAATTAATATTATTTAAACAAATCATAAAAATAAAGTTTTTTGTACCGAAATTTTTTTTTTCTTATCCTTCATACTAAAATAAACAAAAAATGTTTTTAGCCTTTTTTCTCTGAGTTCGATAGATTTTGAGTAAAATAGTAGTTTTCATCACAAATGTGCATCTCCCCTTGTCGGATGCACATAAGTGGCGAACGCTATTTTTCCTACTGAGGGCACACCAGCCTCTCAATAACGCCCGAAGATGGAAAAATTCTGGAAGTTCGAAAAAATCGATAAATGGATGATTTTCAGCGCTAAAAAGAAAAAGAAAGAAAAATCTTTTTCATTCCATTACCGTCTGCTGCGCGAACGGAAATAAGTATTCCATTTCTGATCGCTGGGGCATAAAAAATCGTATACGCACCATAGACGGGAGTGAAGAATGCTCAGATCACATGTTTGCCACCCTCGGCTTCGCCTCGGAAAGCAGTATACATGCGATCTGGGACATTCTTCACTTTCCCGCCCTAGGTGCGCAATGTATTATTCCCCGTGCAAAAATTTTTTTAGTATACTTTAATATGTATATCATGATATAATAGATAGATATTTATTATTTTAGGTATGTAAGTTCCCTTTTTTTAAATTTTTAACAGTGCGTTTACGCGTACGCGCCAGCCTGTATCTGTACATGTGTATATCTATAAATATGCATGCCTCCATATTATTTGATGAATTTTTCGTGCTTTCTTTGTACAAAATGCACAGCCAAACATATAATTGAAGCTTACTCCTAGCAACAGTGATTGTTTAAACAAATTTTTAAAGTATACATAAAAAATTTTTGCACGAGAACCAAATTTTTCTTATTCTTTGTAAGCGCTGAAAAGCACCCAATCCTCGATTTTTTCAAACTTCCAGAATTTTTGACTCAAAATCTATCGAGCCAGGAGAAAAATGTCTAAGAACATTTTTTGTTCATTTTGGGATGAAGAATACAAACAAAAATTTTCGGAACAAAAAACTTTATTTGTCTGGTTTGTTTAAATAATATTAGTTTCAACAATATCTGACCACATTCCTGGGTGTCAAGATAAAATTTCAGTTATAGTACCACATTTTGAACAGTAAAGCACAAACAAACTGGGTCCGAATAATTTTTCCTGGTCCATCAAATATTCAGTCCGCCGGTCCGTCCTAACTGGCGCTGAAGCGGTCCCTGAAATATGGGATTCCTCCGGTTATGCCAATGAGCCCGAATACAATGATGCAGCCGGGAGCGCCAGCCTTACGTACCGGCGCTTTAAGAGCTTATACGATGATTCTCTCTCTGTGTATAGTATATAGTGATATAGTATGAATTGAGGATAGACAAACGATAAGAAAGTGGGCGCAGCACTAAACCCCTACACATAGGCGGTAAATAAATGGCCTCCACGAATGAGAAGGCTGTCACGATACCCGATACAAAAAAAAGAAAAAAAAGTACCATCTTATTGTAATAGGTGCCATTGAAACTTTTGCGTGAAAGATTTGAGTCTGATAATCGATATATTTAAGTGAACTGCCTTTTATTTTTGAATTGTCGAGGAACAAAAAATGAGTCAAACTTAAATGTGTAGGCGCAACTTTTAAACAAATTTTTGGTTCATTCAGACACCTTAAATAATAAGAAAAATACCGACAACATGTGATTCAGGTCTCAGCATGTACTGTTTCATCGCTTATGTTTATTTGAAGCAACGAATTCCAAAAGCTATTGTACGACGATTTTTTCTATTGTCATCTTTAGCTCCAAAAGGACGTAAAAAGCTCCTTTAAAAAGAAAAAAGAAAAAAAATAGGGCCTCAAAAGATGCTTTATTGTGGTTTTTTGAGCGTACAAAAAGGTCAGTTTGTAATATTTTTCATACTTTCTCACGTGCCTCAAAAAAATTGTGAAAAATTGCTCGTGATAGACAAAATTTGCTTATTTAATAAAGTACACACAACGAGCTTCGATTTTTTAAAACATCATAAAAGATGGTCTACGTCTGAAGTTCACTTATTTCAATTTGTTTGGGGCTAAACTATGATGAAAATAGAGACAATCGTCGTAATAGCGTTTGGAAATCGGTGCTTCAAATAAAAATCTACGATAAAAAAAATATGTGTCGAGACCTGAATCCCGCATTCTCGGTTTTTTTCTTATTGTTTAATATCTCTTCAATTAAATAAAATTTGTTTAAAAGTTGTACTTCCACAATTAACTTTGGCTCTTGTTTGTACATCGAAAATTGAAAAAAAAAAGAAGATTTCCTCAAATATTCAGTGTTATTTGTACAAAACATTTTTCTTTTTATTCCAGAACACTACGTCCTAATTCTGGGCACTCGGCACTTTTGGGCGGGGGGAGGGGGGAAGAAGGAACTGCCGTTCCGCACTCGCCAGGGTGACTCCTGCGGGTAACAAAATCACTTGGGGGAAACCCATTCCGGAACGGCCCGGCGCATTGCCTGAGTTCTTACCGGGTGTTTATGTCCTTGTAGACGACGTAGAGACTAGACGACATCAGGACTGAACTCCTGCGTACCTCCCGATCGCATTGTTCAAACGATAAAAAAAAACACCTAATCGATTAGAAAAAACAACAGAGCAGCCAAACGGCGAGACTTGAACGGTCACCCATCTAAGTAGTAACCACGCCAAACGCTGCTTAACGTCAGTATTAATAGAACTGTAACTCTACCGCTACGCCACTGTATAAAAAGTATTTAACTGCCTTGCTATCACTTCATATCAACCATCGATTTTATTGTAGATTGAAAAGTTTATCTCAAGAGGCGGGAGAAAAGCAACGTTCCAAAGGGGAGAGGAGTCCTCTCAGAGGACAAGAAAAAGCTACACTGGTCTTCGAGGGAGAACGGATCAAATTGTGATCAAATTAGCAAAGCCACGCAGTTTATGGTCGGCCCGTCATGTAATTTTTGGTATCCGAAATCATGCATGATCATGTACATAGGGTAGTTATTAGGTGCCGTAGACCGGGTTTTATTGCGGAAACAGTATGAGTATAACTAAATGTAAGTTTACCTTATATAAGAACGCAACGAGGTCTGCAAACCCAACAATCACCTCAAATCCTCGATAGATGATGACGGAGTACTGGAGTACAAGCGCTGTATCGTCTTCTCCCGTGATATAAAGGAGATGGCCACAATCGGTTTGATATTAAAAATGACAAAATACGAATAAAATTGATACGTTTGTGTGCTTTTCCGTTGAGTAAAAAATTTGCTCTTTATATTTACATACCAGATGCTAAAGAATATATACTTATTATCTTGACACAAAGTGACCTCGTAACCTTTCGGCGCTACCTATGCTCTTTGCGCGGCGGTTGACTTTGTTGTAAATTTTCACAGAGTCTCCCACGAATTTTTTTCGATAGGGTGGAGTATTAACTCTTCTGCTTTCCTTCGAGTACTAGAAGGCGCGAAAAGAGTACATATAGTGATTGTCGACCGATGTCCGAAAACTTATTGTGTTGGTCATAAAACTGTCTTTTTATTTAAGATTAAGTAAGAATCGAGATAGTAATTTATTTGTATAACAATAACATCAAGTGTCTGTACTGACAGTTGCGTAATTGTTTATATTGAGAAGTAGCGGCAAAAAAACGATAGTGTAAATAATCCTCCTCTTTCTACAGTCAAAATCAGGTATGCAATGCATCAAAAAATATATTTACAAAACATTTAATACGCAAATACAAGAACAAACCTAAACAATACGTAAAAATGTTCAGTTGTTACCGGGAACACGAACGAAAAATTGATTATAACTTGTTAATACCGTGGTACAGTTATTAGTTATAGTACAGCAGACGAAGCTAGTGGGCAATAGAGAACTTGCATGGTATCTAACTTTTGTTTTTTTCGATAGTCTATGATGCACTGAATAATCGTGTGACAGTTTTTTTTTAAACGGTGAAGTAAATTTATAATAATTTATTGAAATTTTAAGTCGTATTCAAACCGATATCACGTGATATGACGTCAGAGCTTCTGAATATTTTATGGTTCGTTCGGTCATCGGTTTAAAAAAATCCGAACTAACCTTATGATTCTTAACACCACTAGTCAACATGTCGTTATATTGTTATATAGCGCTCAGAGGTAGTAATATAACCTCTTAACATATCTAAATCACTTTAGCTATGGTACCTGACCCTATTTGATGAGTTTTGATCGTTTCCAAACAAATTTTGTCTAGTTAAAATATTTCGTTTTTCGCTCTCTCGGTCTGCTTCGCCTGCTTTAGATTTTGGACAAGGCTTTTTCAAACACTGTGAAATGACGTCTCAACGCAGTGTTTTACGTCACGCAACTTTAAGGCAACAAACCTCTAAAAATTCAGAAGTTCTTACGTCACAGTCACGTGATATCGATTTGAATGAGAGCTTGATTAATACGCTCAGTAAATATTTAATTTCATAAAACTTTCTGCATTATTTCATAGTATTATACTTCCGAAATATTCCATTGATATCACTCTTGCAATAGAAAGTATTAGTTGAATGAATCTCGCTGCATGCAAGTTCTCTATTGGGCATAGATGGAGTAAGTAGACAAACGTGGGGAAGTCGCTTATTGGCAGATGAAAATCATAAGATTTAAACGGTACTGCGTCTGACATTTGTGTCTAATGATAGATATAGATATTTTAATCTGACAGCACAGTCCGCTCGCTTTATCTTTGCTTGCAATGCTGAATCTATGGACTATACAAAGAGCATAGTTCGCTGATTAAGAGAAGTGAATAGTAATAGTATACACTAAAAAAATAATAGTACAATAATAGTATTATTATTGTCATTATTACCAATAAAATATTCCTTTCATATTAAAAACATAGCACATAATTAATAATAAAAATTCTATAAACCCACTGTAGCTCACTGATATTAAGATATTGACGTATGGAAAATGGTGTTAAATAAATACACTATAGTAGCTAAAAATCAAACTTAAAATGGACCTCCAAAAAATTATTCTTAAATATTTTTTTTATTGTATGTCCAAATAATTACAAATATTCTAAACTTTTTCTGCAAAAATGAATTTCTCTTTGATTTCTCATCAGATGTTCAATTTTCGAAGTTTATTTTATTTCTCGAACAATTTCAATTAGTTATCTTTGGAAATGGTTGAAAGTATCATATGTGCAATAAGTTAGATGCGATCGTTAATACGCAATCATGAGAAAACTTTTATTTGACTATAAACAATCTCACTTAACTTTTTGCTCATGAACAATTGTCCAAAAGTTCCGATTGTAACTGTGTCTAAAATCACTGGAGGAATATAATAAACTATTAATATGCAATGTATCAAATGTTATACACTAATTTCTTCCAATTTGTATACAGTATTTGTTTTTCGTTGTATAATACCTATTAAGTACTAAATGACAAGGCGTTCTTATCTCGAATTATTATAACAAATGTGGTGCTGAGGAACTTACTGAAATAAATAATTAACAAGCGAAATGTATGCAGATAATGCTCAACCTTGTATATTGTTTTGGAACTGAAAACATTTGAAAAATGTAATTTCGTGTATTGCCTGCTTTACTTCAAATGTTATGCAGCAAGTAAAAAACAATTATTTACTTGGAACATTATTTGAAGTCATGCAGAAAAGTGATATCAATAATTTACGATTGTTATGGTTCAAATCCGAAGATGATTAGATGGCATCGATGGTTTTATTGTTCATATATTTTTTTTTTTTTTTAAACTAAACTATATCATGTACACTGATAGTAAATTGAAATACCTGCGGTAAATATGTTATACATGAATATGTTGCAAATAGAATGGATAAATCAATAAAACGCGTCTCAAAATGGCTGGAGAAGTATGTGCATTGTGAAAAAGAATCGTGTGAAGTAAATGAAGAGGTCTCTGAGGATTTCAACGTTGAATCTTTCCCAACTATCGATGACTTTAGTCCTGCAGTAAAAGAAGCTTATGCAGAAGCTCATCGAACACAGCTCCTAATGAACAATACACATATTAATAAAGGTCAAAATTCGTATATCGTTGAAGTAAAATGTGCTGCATTCATAAAAGTTCAAACAATCAATTTATTCGTTATATATATGTATATATTGTAGGTGTCCGTAACGTTAATAGCAACGAGATTTTCTCTAGCGTAATACATCCTGGAGACGTGCCTAATAAATTTTTGATTGAAGTGGAAGAAGAGGGTAGCACCCGTGATAGTCTTGGAACATCTGAATGGAATACGGAGTACACCAATAAAAGTAGAAGTTCAAAGTCAAGCTGTAGTGGAAGCTCCAGAGCAAAGAGAGTGCGTAAGATGTATAGTGTAAAAACATGATTGAAAATTAACTAATGCCAATCATATATTTAGTCGAATATTCGATGACTGAACCGTAAAAATCAAAGTTCTAGTTTAAACATTTTAATATTCTCACGGTAACTTATTCTCGTAGCCATCATTTGAGGCAATAGATTGGACATATCGTGAGTTTGAGAAAAAAAACGGTGTTGCAGATTTTAAATAGTCCTTTTTTTTGGTGGGTGGTTGGGTGGTTGGTCGGTCCAATTGCAAGAGGACAAGCTGAATCAGAAATTGCTGTATAATATCAGTATGAAAAAATTATGTGACAGTTTGCTTCGAAAGTATTCTGTTCTGTCTACGGATGACTGTTGCACAGAAAATGAAAGTAGTTGTTTTCCAATATATATAGGTATACATAATAAATGGTATAATTCTGAATAAAATTTCATGCAATCGTTGTAATTATAACGCGTAATATTGTTGCATGTAAAACGAACACCGTTAATTATTTTTACAAAATTTTGCCTCATTTATCTATCCATTATCGATTAATCATGCAAATAGAAAAACAAAAGTGTTTGTTTCTAAAAATTTTATATTTTCATTTGATTGTAAGTAACAAAAGTTATTTTTCTTCTTGTACTCAGTACCTGCAAACTCATCATCTCTGATGAACTAATGTAAATTCGTATTCATCGGTAAAAATACATATGTCCATGCAACTTTTGTGATTTTTTATAAACATACGCATTTTTAACTGTATGGACGCCTTTTTTGTGCACATTGAAGATGGTAAATTATTAGGTATGTAGATGAAGAAGAGAACTACTTTGTGTTTGTTAAAATTCGATAATAATTAAAAAATTTTAGATACAAAAATAATTATTTTTACGTTTCCACGATTAATGAGTGAATAAATGAAGAAAGAAAAATAGAAAACAAAATTTCACGATGTACCTTATACATCTGACAGTGTCGCACCAAAGAAAGACAAAGATTGTATGTTATTTGACAAAGAAATATAACTTTTTCGATGCGTACCTATACATTGGGAAACAAATACCTGAATCGTTTATCAAAAAAGCATGATTCTGAAGACATTGGTCACAGTTCTGCTTTATTCTACTAAAGAGACAAAAGATAATAGTTTGACATGGCCATTATTTTTCTTTTAGCAACCTATATACATCGAGGGTTTATTAGCCGTATGTCCATTTTGTAAAATGTCAGGCTCTGACTTCAATCACTGCATGCGCTGCAAAAGGAAACTGCCAGGCAGCGTGGAAAGAAAGTCCATATGTCCGATGGGTTTGCCTAAATCACATGCTGCTGCTGTAAATGAGAAGGTTAGTAATTAGAAGCGATAAAAAAACAGCTTGTCATGTCTGTGTCAAGAATAAAAATAAATTATTAGCCACGCCTACATTCCAAATCCGTTAATATATAGTAAAACAATATTTTGAGTAAATAAATATATGTATATATATAATATATATGCTAGAAAAAAAATTTATATCAATACAAATAAACGTTTACTCTGATGTCAAGAAATTTTTGTTCAAATCAATGAGAAATTTTTAAAATCAGATAAATAATGTCCTCGTCACGTAATTGAACATGTATTTGTGTCAGAATAAAACTTTATGTATAATATTGACAGTATTTATTGTGTAGTGTAGGAATGGTATAAAATTTTGTCAGCAAATAATTTTTAATCTATATGCAAATAAGTCATGTACAAATAATTGTAAAAAATTTATTTTTGGTGCTTCTCAGAAAAATTTATCACATCATAATCCTCTCGACCAGGATAGCGCTTGTGAAGAAGCATGTGAAGAAAATGTTAAAGAAGTGCCCGTGAACTTCTTTGCAAATGGACAAATGTCAATTATGGAATACTTCGAGAATGCTGTTAAATCTTATACGATTGGAATATACGCGAGAAGCGATCATTTCATAAGTCAGGACAGTTTTGAAAGAGTATTTGGACGTGAATATAATACTTTGCGCCAAATTTCGGGGGTCAATGCCTGGTTGGATGATATCATAATCGATGCTGTGTCTTCCATGATAGCTCGAGATATCCCACAAAATGTATTTATTGTTTCAACAAAAATTACGATATTTATTTTTGGCGATTTGTCTGAGGAACCAATAACGAACGTGTGGCCACAATTGGCTTTAGGAACCCAATGCAGATTGTTTTTGATGCCTTTTTTGTTTCATGGACATTGGAGACTGTATGTAGTAAATGAAGGTAAGAAAGTTACGTTTTGTATTGACCCCTATGGACCTCAACCTAGTGACCAATTCGACAGAAAGTTTCAACAATTCTTGAAAAAAACTGGAACAACCTCAACGGGATGGACACACGTACAGTATACCACACCTCGACAACTACAAAGTAATTCATTCAATTGTGGGGTATTCGTTATTTATTACTTGTACTGTATAACGCACGACCTTACGTTTGATTTGAATTTGAATGCAAATGACTATCGGTTAGAGATTCAAAAAGCTTTGATTGAACATTCAGAAAGCATGATCGAAGTATGTCAGTATTGTTTCCGGGATCTCGATGATAAACGTATTGTGTGCGTGATGTGCAAACGTTTTATCCATCACAATTGTCTTGGTAAGGGTGGTGAGGATGTACAAAGCGGAACTGAAGTATCCGAAGAGAACTTTTTTTGCACAATGTGCAATCAGTTTATAAAACATTTTTAAAATAAACGCTTCTTTTTGAAAAATAAAAATGTCTCATTATTATCTCAAATCAAAAAATCATTGTAACGGAGTCGCATTCTAAAATACAATCGTAACAAAAGTAATCTAATTTAGCGGTACACAGAAAACTACCATTTACCACCACTCCAACATAAGATTTTTTGTTTAGATGAGGGAGCGAATATCTGCAGTCTTCTGTGTTTTCATTTAATGTTTACAAACTGTGAATGACAAAAGATAGTAAAAGTGACGAAATTCCAAATACGTGTGTATATAATTCAACTTGATTTCTCTTATTTCTCTATAAAATAAAAAAAATGTCAACTGTGTTACATTTTGCAAAAACGTTAAATATCTATAATGGCACAAATTAGTCACATGTATATAATGTATATCAATCAACTTGATTTATCTTTTATGCTATATAAGATAAAAAACATGTCAACTGTTTAACATG
>JAPYYV010008051.1:0-12920 GCA_030522625.1 Copidosoma aretas | reverse complement strand
CAGTCATGCTCCTATAACCGAGTTTTATTTTTTGATGTCCTCTACTATTCAGTACGACAAAGGAGCAAGTGCTTGGGAGTTTACATCAATTTTATATATTAAATATAGCTTGTCTAGAAAGGAATATATACTGGATAAATATAAATGTTGAAAAGCAATTTCAAATTTTCATGACTCCGGGAATCGAGCCCCCAACCTTCGGATTGGTAGTCAGGACCCTTATCGATTGTGCTCCGCAGCATGCTGATCTGATCTCTGTTCTTATTACTCATAAATACCAACCGAGAAACTTCTCAATTAGAAAATTGATGGATAAGTGGGCGTTTTTGTAATATATGTAATTTAGCCTGCTGATTGCGGAAAAAACAGTATTAAATATCTTTTAGTGGTGGAATAAAGTTAAAATTGTGTTCTAAAGATTGTTTTGCTTATATCTTGTAAACAGTTCGAGATACGGAAAAACTAAAAATACTAGCTTGTAAGGCGAAAAATTTGCTATCGATATGCAGTTTTACTTTTGCTTCAACAAGCGCAAAATATTGAGAATAAAAATGAAAAAGGCATTTTAGCAATACCTGTAAGAGTAGGTGAGATAGAGAGAGCCATTGATCGTCTTCTATCATGCTAGCTTTCTCTATCGTACTCTTACAGGTAGGCCTTTTTCATAGCTTTTCTTAACACTTTGCGCTTGTAGAAACTGATGAATTAGTTATTAGAACAAGTATTATTGTTTATTATTTTTGCTTCTATTACTTTAATTTATTATCGTCCACAGAACGCTGATTTATTCCAATTTACATTTTAATTTTTTGTATGATTACAATTCCTAACATATTTTTTACATGTTGATTAATCAAAAAAATACAAACAATTTAATATTTGCTGACTTAAAAAATTCATAAGTTTATTGTATATGTCAAAAAATTGGTTAAAACTATGATATTCGATGGCCACCCCGATGATGAAACTACAAGCTTAAAATCACACGAATAATAGCAGAGGCCAAGTAAAGGGCAAGGAGTTAATATCGACCTCAAAGATATAACAATCATAAGCGAAAATCAGGAAAAATTTTTGAGCAACAGCAACAGTAAGAAGAAGTTTACAACTTAAGTCTTACCCCTTAAAAGATAATGGTTTTGACTAAAATACCTTATATGGTTAAAATCGCTTCGTCATTATTAAAATGTATATTTACTACATAATTACATCGCAAAAACGAGACCCGGAAAATTTAAGAATTGTATTATGATTTTTTTTAGGTTAAGAATTAAAAATAAACTATATTAACGTTTATCAGATGATAGTAGTATGTCTTACAAAGAGGTGAAATCCCAAATGGATCCTGTAGGCCCTGCCAAATGGCGAAGTAGCCAATTTACAAAATGTTTTTTTTTTTTGTAATTTTACAACAAATTGAACAATTGAAAAAATTTTTAATATTGAAAATTTACTTTCTGTTTACTTTCCAAAGGCTACTTGGACCAAAAATAAGTCATTTGCTTGACATTTAAAAGATATACATTCAAAATAAAAAACCTTAATCTTTGACAATATTTTGAAACTTTCTAGTAAAATGTACCACGAATCTTAATTTAAAAAAGTCTTTTTAGATAGCTTTTCATAATCCACAACTTTCTCTCGAATTTTATTTTGTAGGATGCTTCTTTTTTTTAAAAAAAAAACCAATTCTCGACTTTTACGCATTTTTTAGGTTATCTTGTGCAACAGCTACAGAGATGCAAACTAGAGTACTTTTGTAGTGACGTTACAATCCAAATAACCCTTTTTTCTGTTTCTGGGTAGCATTGAATTTGATTTTATCGTTAGGTCGTTTGTAGCATTATTGGACTACACTGTGCGATGACCCAATAGTGGAATGTAATGTTATTTAAACGGAATGGGTGTGTTTTAGTGTGTGGATATCGACTATTTAAGGTTATATTAATGATTGTACATATAGTGGGACAGTGACGCGCAGAAAATGCTTCTTTTAGTCTAAAATCATTTAAAATCGCTGATTATTTTTATCCATAGAAAAACAAAATAAAGATTATTGGTCTTAAATTAATTTCTAATGTGATATAAGCCATTAGCATTTGTTATCTACCGGGTATTCTACTATGAAGATAAAATTCAAGAAAGTGTTTTACTATTAAAACATCAATCCTGTATTATAAATTATAACATGTCTTGCTATTGTTGTAATTACAATTATAATCATACAGTCCCCAACAGAAATACTAGAATTTTTCAACACTAATTTTATACTAAGAAGCCACTGTAGTTAGCAGATAAATTTCAGAACTATGATAAATAAAAAATCTATGATATTATATATTTCTCTGGACAAACAAGATAATAGGTTAATTAACTTTAAATTAGAAACTCAATTAAAAATAATTGGAGATAAACAAGGATAGTGTAAGGTAACACTTGAAATTATCCCTACGTATTTAAATCTGTTGTAAAAATCAGTGATTGATATCTGTAACAATTAGTTATAACAACTTAATTATTTTAAGTACGAAAGATACACAGATCTTTTTTTCAAATTATAAAAATTACAATTTAAACAACTGATTTTTAAAACAAAAGTACGTTTGATTCAAGTATTTTATAATTTTATACGATACTGTGAATAAAATTATAAATTTTATTATTTACAGGATTTTTAACAAAATTGAAAATGAAGCAAGGAATTTGTATTATTCAAAAATTTATAGATGCTACACGACACTATGCTTTCAACTGATAGATATACTTATATCTGGTGGAAACATTACATTTTTCAAGAAGTCCCATACATTACCCAAAAAAATTTAATTATATTGTATCACTGCAAAAAAAGGAACGCATAATTTTTAATTTTTCTCCTTTTTGAAAGTATAGTATGAAGTGTGGTTCTATATTATAGTATATTTGTTTATAACTTCTTTATATTGTTGATAAGCCATGTCAGACTTGTACGTAGACTATTCTTTGGAAATTTATTCATATGTTACTTTTTGGTTCATAATTTATGTCCAGATTTTATCAAGATAACATTTTTGTATGTGGTAAGGTTCGTATTTTCAATTTAATCTTTTGTTGTTTCACTATAGTGTCAATAAACTACATTTTTGTTGTACTTGAAATACTTTTCATGTATTCAACTACGCATTAGAATTCTAACTACTTATTTCTATCATGTATAATAAAGACATTTAATATATTATTCTGTTTTCTCGTAGTTACTGAACAAACTCACAATCCTTCCTTTCTGTCTCTAGAGAAAAAGTTATGAGTCACGTGATAAAGCCTCTTGATTCGGTTTGTGATTGGCTCAAACTGTTCAAACGTAGGTAAATTTGAATTCAAGATTATAAAAATTGACTAAAGAGTAGTTTTAGTGTAACAAAAATTGAAAATAAATGTTGTGATGTACCATAACTGATCATATAATTTTTCGTGCAAAATCATGGAAATAAATATGATGCAACAACAGGGGAAGGTGCGTTGGTGGTGAAGCCCCGTCGTATCAGCAGAAATGTATTAAAATTTTTTTTTTCAATCAGCACATCTAACATGATACAGTTTTATATCCTAAAATGTCATTTGATTTTGTATGATTTTGTAGTTATAAATGAAACTACTTAAAATTGTTGTTATATAGGCAACAAAATAATAGGAAATATTATTTGCATGATGTATATGTATGTATCAGTACTAGATATATATCAATGTATCGGCCAGGTGGAAGAAACATCTAATATACGTTTATTGCAGGAGCGTTTTAGAATCCTTAGATCATACAAACTTCGAAAAAGACATTTATGAAATGGCAAGTTACAAGTTTATGCATAATTGCTCACTTGGAATTCTTTTCTATTCTATCAAGCGTTGTATGTACCTAACATTTTCTACAGAGTATACTGTACATTTTTAGATATAATAATATTTTGCTAATACACAAATTCACAAATACTATCATTAATTGGAGTGAATAAAAATAAAAGATGACTAAGGACGCATACTCAGACAACAACATATAGAGGCAAGCCTATTATCAACTTGGCCAGAGCTATCACTAGTGAGGAGAACAAAATTATCTCCGATCAATGAATATAAATTAGCACTGAGATAATAATATCCTTAGAAAAACCAGCATTATTATAAACTGTGATGTAGAAGCCGAAACGATAAAACCCAAAGGCTAAGGTTATGTAAAGTGAATCTACACACCTTTTTACAGTGATTTTTTCTGTAGGAAGTTAACGTTTAATATTCTATTCTATTTTATTTCCACAAACTTCTGATTAAAGTACTTAATGTGAAGTACTAAAATCGATACTATATCAAGCATGTATATATAAATTAAACACATTTTTAAACGAACGTCCGCACTCCCACAATTGAAGTATATTATATTTTGATACTTCAGTAAATGGGCTAAAAGTAATTGTCTGAAAGGCTTAGCAGTTTTAGTGGAATCGAAACAGTCAAGCTCGTGCCCCGACTCTTTTTGACTATCTGCTGTCATTCTGTCATAAGCTAAAGTTTCACCGAGTACATTGATCAAATCTTCCTTGACTCTTATATTATACTTAGCAATCATCGGGAAACGAAATTTATACAAAATTCATTATTATTCAATCTATAAAAAGTTTTTACAAAACAACCATACTCCTTTCCTAATTTGATGGCTTAAGGTATGAATGAATATGATTGCTGCAAAGATAAGTTATAGTCTCGTACAATAAAGAGAGCATTTCCAACCAGTGATGCGATCTACCCAAGACATTTGTGTTATAATGATATGTATAGTTATAGTCAGCAACGCTAAAGTCTTGGGTAGTTCGCCTCACTGTTTCCAACCAATTTTCTTTCGTCTACATATTTCACAGGAAAAATAATTAACACGATATATAACGATGACGAGTCATCAATGACCTGGTATCTTATAAGGCCCAGAAAGGTGGACACAGAAGCCTCACAACAGAATGTTGCTGCAACGTAAGTGATTCCGGGAAGGAATACCCAAAATTAGGTTAGATCACATGAAGGCACTTACATCACTGACACTAGAAAAACTTCATCCGATCATTATTCCTTTATTATCAACTTTTACGAAAGTTTTACACAGGATTGGTAGAGAAAGACCAAAATGTCTTAAAATTTGAATACAAGAATTTGTTATACGTGATTTATTGAATATTTTGTTTTTGTAATTTTTATTCCCCGTACACCTATTACTGGGCTTTCATCTATCCATTCTTTCCTAATCCAACCAACCTACCCAACTTATCCCTTTCTTTCCTAAATTCCCCTGGATTCCCGCCCCGAGTATGCGAGTCTTTGGTGCGGGCCTCCAGCGCAAATTTTCCCTTAGACGACTCGGCCATCCATCCTACTGGGTACTATTTACAGGGCACTGCGATCGTCTCAAGCAGACCCTGGAAGGTATCAGATTAATGGAAGGATCTCCTCCATGAACTATCTACCTTACCGTATCAACTGTTAAAATCCATAGTGACTTTAACGACGAGCTGTCCAGGTGTTGGCTTTCCCCAGAAGGAAGCCCCTGGTCGAGACATCGTTTGGAAAAAACCACTAATTGTCTTAAAAATCGGCTAAGTGGCTTTCCGGTATCCTGGGTACTCCTCCTGTCGAAAGAACCTGAGAAAAAAGTCTCGATGTTTTGCGACGGGATTCGAGTCCCGGTCCCTCGAAAATGTTCATACTCGGCAGCTAGCACGCTAACCGCTAAGGCATTGAATCTCCCCGTGACTTATTAAATATAAGAATAATATTATAAGGAAAACTAGATCATGAAAATAAATGTATGTACAGTCCATACTCTATAGACTAACAGAAGTTTGTATCGGAAAACAATTTATATTTATATGCTTTTCCTTAGAATATGGCTTACAGCCATGTTTGTGCTTGCCACCTTAATCTGACTGAAGATCTCGATTTTTATTTTACTATAGCCCCTTTAATCATTCTTCTCTTTTGGCCTGACTTGGAAACGCGAATCAGAGGTATATGTTCTTAATATAAGCTGAAATTGATTTTTACTATGTCGAACAGACTCACAGACATTATTAAACTATGTGAAAATTCCACTAAGAAGGAGCAAAAGCCCTATATCGTCTATAAAATCAATTGCGGAAATTTTGATCGTTGATATGTAGGTCACAGCAAGCGTAAACTACTTGTGCAACTGCGCGAGCATATTAGGATTGTGCACAATAATGATAGCAGGTCAGTAATTGCTGCTCATTGTCATTCTAAGGGACACGCATTTCTTTTTGATAGGGTGGAGATTTTTGATCGAGAGAAAAACAGATTTAAGAGATAGTTTGCGGAAATATTTTTTATCTCCTTTTATGATAATAATGTAAACAGAAAAATGGACGTCTATATGCTAAACAATGAATAAAAAATTGTCATGAATGAAAAAAGAAAAAGTTATACTAAATAACGAAAAAATGCGCACTTTTACACATTTCCTACCTCTCAAATGTTTAATACCTTGTGGTAGCCCTATTCAATTCCTTTGCTACCGTAGGGAGAACTGAGAGACATAGTTTGGTCTGCATGCACGCACACGTTGGCGCTCAGTAGATTATTACTTCCCTGCTTCTGGTGACTTGCACCAAGTATTGTTAGTGGATCCTTATGTGCTTGCATATGGTTCTGTGAATAGAGCCTTATGTGCGATCATGTAGTTTTGTGAACTAACCTGTATTTTTTTAAAACTCCTTGTTATTGTTTGTTGACTGGTTGCTAAGTATGATGTCTCTATTATTGAATTGTGTCATGCAGTTATTTATGTTGGCGTGAAGTACTTATAGTCAGAGATATGTGTTTGAAATGTTATTAGCCCACATATAGGTCGCCTGTGCTTTCACGGCTTATGCGGTGCTACCATTTATCCAGTGTATACTTTCACGTATAGTAAGACTCCATCATCTTCTTTATGTCACTTATTTTTCTTTCAAAAAATTTTCATGTATGTTTATCGTGTAATCTAATTTTTGTAGAGTGAGATGTCCCTTAGGATGACGATAGTACATTGCCGAAATATTAGACATTTGTAATTTCTTTTCAATAAATAGTCCTGCTTGCAACAACCACTGTTACATTTACATTAATAATTCATAAGTGATATGAATGAATTAAAACAGTATTTAATGTAATCGTTATTTTGATGTTGTTATATCCTGTGTCATGTATGTATCCAAGTATATTATGGTCATGTGTAGGTGTTTGTATGTTTGTATGTGTAAGTGTATTTCAGATTTTGTATTATTGACTGCGAACCTACTTAAGTAAGAATGCGAGCGATCAGCATTACGACATTAGTTGTTGGACCGCTGCTCCCAAACCTTGAAGTTTATACGATTCGCAATCGATTCTCTTAATAAATGTGTTCAAACATTCTTTTCAAATCAATACGCACTAAAAGTGCAAGTGTTCAGCAATCTTAACCATTTGGCTTTGTTTGGAATTAAGTAATAACTGGATTGCGTCGATTACTAGATCAAATACTATCTCGATTTACCCTTCTCATGAGCGAGAGTATAAACGCTCCTCCCACGTACCATTCTTCGCCTTTACTGTTCTGTCAAGCAAACTCTAAGTTACGGCAGATATTCAAGTGTTCGATCGCAACCTGGCTAAACGAGAGAAAGTCTTTGAAATCTCTCGAGCTGTGTTTAGTCAGTGTAGGAAGCACAGTCCAACTTGCTAATTCTTGACCTCCAAGATTATAAGTAGTGTTCGGATTCGTTCTGCTAAACGAGAGTAAGTCTGTGAAATCTTTCAAGCCGCGTTTGGTCAGAGTAAAATAATCCAACGCGTTAGTCTGATTTCAGGAATTATAAGTAGTATTACTTAATCTTGTGAGAGCGAGATGATCCGTAATCTTAAAGTGAACGTCAAAGGAGTGGTCCAAGCGGAAGGACCGTCGTAAAGGATTTTTGACGTAGAAGAGCCGCCTACCATCTATCCAGCCACGAGTGTTTCCGTGCAATTAAAGATTCGGCGCTACGATAATCCACGGAAGAACTTGCAACTACGTGAGTGCGAGCAGTGGTTTATCTAGCGTTACCTAAGTAAGTTTAAGTATAATTATTGTAAACAACAGCTTACGTCAAGGAATAATTATTTATACCTGCGAATTCAAAACCTTTATCAATTTTTGTGTTTCACATTTATTTTGTATTTGGAAAGAAGTTATACTTCGTAAAATTAATTTCAACTTATTAAAGCAATACTTGGTTGTTAACATGATACATTTGGGATTTACTTCATTTCTGCGTTTAAATTAGAATTGTGCATATAATACATTCAAATAACTTCAAAGAATTCTTGCTGACGATGAATACTTTACGTATAATTACAGAAGACAGGCGTATCAAGTGTAGTAGGTAAGTGACCTCTTCGCGGTAGAGTATCTCTCCTTTATGTTTACTACATATGCTACCCACACAGCTTGACGGTAATTTAACACCGTAGGATCGAGCTGACGACAATTCAGAAAACATATACTGAGTGCGTGAAAAATAAGATTCTGGAGTCGACGACAAGCTCTCAACGAATAAAATAAATTCATTTGTCACTCGAATTCACTACGTCTGCCCTTCTTCTTGAAGCACGGACTTAACAATGTTATCGGCATACATCGTGGGCGAGATTACGACCTACAATATACTTTTATGAATAAATACATCCTCTACTACCATAACTAGCCAGCTTGAGGTAAATTCAGTGACTTCCTTCTACAAATATATAATTATCTGATCATACATGCTTACATCCATATAAAATTACTAACAAGCTCATGAAGCTTACAATTTTATACCAGTTTCATGAATTTATACCACTTTTTAACAGTAATCATAATCATTTATTACAAGATACTGTAAATTATTCTTCAAATTAAAAATATTGCCAGAATAATTACGATAATAAAAAGTTATGAAACTTAGTAAAGTAAAATAACTAGATCTCTGACAAAAGTCTATAGCAAGAACTATGGTTATTGCTTGCGGGGGGCTGTATATATATGTAAAAAAACATACATCATAAACGCGCGTAATTATATGAGAAAATTTGCTTCAGATAGGAACATGCGATAATTACTTCTAGTAACGATGAAACTTCTTCCTCTGTCACTTTCCGCTTGCATTAAAAAACTGCGTAAGAAGTCTATGGACCCCCGCCCGGTCGGAGCGAAGTTCATTTTGCTTTTTGGTAGACCTTTGCTATATATTCATTTCATTAAAATTTGTATCACACAATATCACGTTAAAAGAGTTAAATACATAAAAAAATTTATCCCAAAATATGTATACCTACATATTATGTATAAAATGGATAAAGATAAATTAAACACTGAAAGATCTCGGATTATAACGTTATTAACTAATAAAAAAATGTTTCAACTGTATGAATTGTAATTAAATGGAAAAACTTTTTTTTATGTTTAAAACCAACATATTAATTATGTACTATAAATATATAAGTAAAAGTTGGAATAGATTCAACCACCCACTACCAAAAAGAATATATGGTATTTGCAATTTATACGGACTGAAATTATGCAGCTAGTATCTAATCCGCTCTGGCCAAAAAGGTAGGGTATTTACCTTCTGAATAACCGTGTCGGGGCTCGAATCTTCTTCATATAAGTATATCTATACAGTTGATTGCTCGTTAAGCGATTACTACATACAGAAAAACTAAAAACGTGAGAGCGAGCGACCGACCGATGAAAACCAAACCCTTGCATTATTCGCCTGCTACTACAGCCACGGCACGATTTCCACCAAGCAGCAGTATAGAAAGAGGCTACATGACTGATTCCACGCTAAATTGCCCAGATCGTGTACTACGTTGGTACTCGAATTCCAAAACAAAATTGAATGTTACAAGGCACCATATCTACGTAAGATTGTGTGTTCTAACTGATGAAAAAGTTAAATCAGGCATTAGAATCAGTTTTCATTGAAATATTGAGTGACAAATGCTTGAAATGTCTTTCCGTCCCCCGGTCAGAAACTCAATTTTCTGACTTTCGACCCTTGGTGTACGTACATATACGTTACAGGCCCCAACTAAAGATGTGCGTCGAAAACATTGATATTTACTCTACGAGTTGCCACCAATATCAAAGCCGCACTCAGTCATTAAGTTGTCCAGCGAAGTGTATGCATTTTGTAAAGAGTTTTCGCCTCAATAAATTGACTATTGCGTCATTAGCTCATCAAAAAAGAGAGAAAAGATTTTCGATCCCATCAAACGGTGAATTCTCGTACTGCACACCGTAGGTAAAGAAACGCAAGTGACTAAATTCGCATTCATTCAACGCTTCATCGGCAGTAAGCGTTTGTAACCTCAACTTACGTGATTACTAAAATTTTCTGTCTTTTCTGTCCCCCTTCGATCAGCAACGAGTGTAGTCTTTGAAGGTACGGGTTGTGCATTTTGTGTAAGCATTTGTTGGTACTAAAAGTAATACTCGCGGGAAAGAGATGAAAACTGTATCTACGAGCTGCACAAGATGTTTGAAGTCGAAATGTCCTTGCCGTCCCCTGTCCTGTCCGCCACCCTTTCGTACCCCCAATTCTTAACTTGTCTTTCATTTTGTCTCTGGGCATCGGATTTTTACTAACTTTTTTACCAGCTCTGTGAGGCTAAAATATTCGACACATGTGTCGGCTGTTGATCGAATTGGCCTTTTTTCACGAAACACATCGGTAAACGATGGTTCTACTTTCAACGCTAGTCGCAAAGTAGTACACTATTCAAAGTGGTCTCAACATAACTTAGATAAAAGCTTAAGTAAAACTCTATTGATTAAAAAAATTTTTGTTGAATTTCGTGGGACCAATCAACAGTTATAGCAGTTTGAAGACAAACAACGGATTTTCATAAAATATCCAGGAAATCCCATTTTTAACGATTTTCGTGTACCTTCTTGAAACAGCTGTAACTTTCGAACGGTAGCAGCAAACTGAATAAACTTTTTTTCAATCGATATTTAGATTCGGCTGCGACTGCCTATCGTCGTCTGCTAGAGCCAGTGGTTCTCGATTACGCTGAGGTCACCGAGTAACCAACTTTATGCATGCCTATAGACATACATGCATATATACGTATACACCGCAAGTCATCCGGCGATTTATCAGCTGCTGCAAGTGTAAATACGTGTGTATAGGTAATACCTACTCACCTCTGGTATTGAGAATAAATAGGTACATACCTACTTATTACTTAAATATCACAATCAATGCAAGCCAGCAAGCATCTGTTAGCCAGTGAGTGATGGTGATAGTGAAGTTGGTGATGATGATGATGATAATGATGATGATGATGATGATGATGATAATAATGATGATGATAATAATGATGGTTATAATGACTGCCCAGTGATGCTACTTGCTTTGAGTATTGATAGTAAGTAGGTATACTGGTTGTCTTATCAGGATTTTAATACTTGGTTATACCTACCAACCGTTAATTCTTTAAGCAAGTAGGTATCATTACCGAGTATTAAAACCAAGGTTAATCAGCAAGTATCATAACATCCCAAGAGATTGAGAGAGTGGTGATGATGGTGATGAGGAACAGTAATCAAGGCTATATGGCTATGCTTCTGACGATGGCTATGATGGTGACAATACTAAAGATGCAAACATAGTAATGAAACGAAAATGACAAGACTATTATGAAGATGAGAGTTCCAGAAGCTTTTGCTGACCTTGGTCAGTTACAAGCAATCCTGAAGAATAGGCCTAAAAGCATTATCAACTGCCCAGTCAGTAGGTCCTGCTGTCCAAGCGAAAATTTCTTTGGCACCCTGTTGGCTTCCTTCTTTCTTAGTCATTCTTAGCCATCTAAATGTGTGAAGCTCACTAGCTTCCACAAAAGAACATGTGATCTTCATTTCAACGCCAGCAATTACCAAAAAAATTTGTATGTGCTTCATAGCCTCTTAAGTTACTTACAAAAATACAATATTGGCTTCTAGTACAACAACTTTTATTTTAATAAAAGTAGCCAGCTAGTAGTACCAAGGTACACTCGTCTGTATGTAAGGAAGTTCCAGTTTCAATTTGACCAAAATCAGCTTACAGGTTTAAAAAGCGAGCATAATAACAAATAATTAATAATTTTAAAAAAAAAAAAAAAAAAAAAAAAAATTAACGTGATTTTCACCGGAGTGTTAATATCTAATTTTAACTAAATCGAGCCCAACTTGCAGCATTTTACTCGTCTTTATTTAACGAATTGTTGATCGATCATCATGATTCTTGAAGCATTTTGTTCGTCTTCTCAAGTTGCATTAATGTTACTATTTTTAGCTTGATCAGAATAATAGTTTTGAGATGCCAGCACTTCGACTGTCTGGCTGCAAATTTCATCATAGAAGGAGAATTTTCATGCGTCATGAAAATCAGCAAGTAATCAATTAATCAGGGATAAAAAGCGATTTAAAACAATTAACTACATGTGTACTACAATGGTCCAAATGTTTAGAGTTGCAGGACACATGTATTATGAACAGGGCCGGCAGATGGTTTTCGGCCCGCATGGGTAGTTGTTCGAAAGATTTTTGTATGTATATATATATATCAGAGGCATTTTAAACCCCATGACCCAACAGATAGCTAGTTAATTTACGAGAAATTTATTTGTCGATCAAAATCATCAATAATAAAAAAAATTTATATTGTATAAAAAAAAATATTTATTTTATATCTAAAATAAATTAAAAATGTGTGGAAAAAAGAGAATGACTCATAAATAAAAGAGTTTTATATTTTAAGTACAACAAAATGAGATTTTTCAAGAATAAAAATGGGCACGTCACACATAAGCAAGCAAACACGACAACCATATGAAAGGCTACAGGTGTGTTCGATTTT
>JAPYYV010008050.1:0-12920 GCA_030522625.1 Copidosoma aretas | reverse complement strand
TATATATATATATATATATATATTGACAGACGGAGTGCATTAAATAGAAGCACACAAGAATATCGGTGGTCAACTTAGACCCTGTCTGGGCATGACTCCCCCCCCCCCCCTATATCCACCCTTGTTATGAGACCTTAATCCCCTTAATTTGCTCTATTTCAGAGTGTACAACTTTGTCTGCGAACATAATTTATTTATAAACTAGCAATTTGAAAAAAGTTTGTGTATAAATTTGTAAGTACAATCAATTGAATTTATTTCATTGGTCAAACGAAGTGGTCAAATTATGACAATGGTTTTTTGGTGTTATCTATGTATCAAAAATTAATAAAAGGTTGCGGCCGTGATACGATTAAAAAAATATACATTATACCTTTTTTCTAAAAACTTATAATGTTTAAGATTATATTTTTGCCAGAATCTTTTTTTTTTGGCAAATAAATCAAGTTCATTAATCTCTAGTGCAATTAATTTAAGTCAAGCGATACAGATAAGTACAGAAAATACGTAAAAATTTATATTTCTGAAAGTAAAGATCAAGAAGTACTAGAGACAAGGAGACCAAACTCTAAGGCAGCGTTTCAACATACTTACATTTTTTGGATCAAAAACGGCCAAGCACGCTCGATCACAAAGCAAGCCACTAGACACCCCCTAGTGCTTAGCAAGCAATCTATAATTAAAAGCATAAATTGCAAATGCAGATCATAATCTGACAGAGTTTTGACTGTAATAAATAATGCATTTATAACCAGATATACTAGCAAATCGCGATCATATGCGTTAATTGAATGACAATGTACAAAATGAAATAAAAAAATAAGTATCTAATCATAACTGAAGTTTGAGCTAATAATTAAATAAAACTTGCAACTAGAAACTAAAAATGCCCGTGTAAAAAGAGTGTTTACACTTTTGTTTCACGATTAAAGAGAAATAAGGTTGAACCTAACTCATGGCTTATTATTATGTTTTTAATTTGAAAATATTTTACTTAGTTAGTGTGATTTAAAAATAGGGTAAATATAAAGACATTATACATATATTTACTGTAAGTCTTGTTATTTTGTGATGTCGATAGATAACTTGTTATTGGAATCTACAGAGCCAAAAAACAGTAATTTCATCGAAGTATATATGTATTCAAAATTTGTAGTTCAACCTGATTCGTACCATATTTTTTTAGCTTGTCACTACACCTTAATTTATGCAAATATAAAATGCAATATCAACTTTTTTGTGGGTGTGTACATATTTTAAGATAGTTAAAGTGATTATTATTCAATTATGCAATAGCGGATAGTAAGAACTAAAAAAATATTTAATGGATTAATACTATCTTAAATTTATACTTACTATATTCTACGTATATGATATCAACACTACGCAATAAACTATTTGCAAATTTTTTTTTTATTTTTGATACTAACTATTCTAAATAAATAATAAAATTATATTTGCAGGAAATGAATTTGGACATCCTGAATGGTTAGATTTTCCTCGTGATGGCAACAATCAAAGTTTTAACTATGCAAGAAGACAATGGAATTTGGTAGATGATTTACTACTAAAATACAAATTTATGAATAATTGGGATAGAGCTGTCAACATACTGGAAGAGCGGTATAAATGGTTAAACTCTGATCAAGTAAGTTGTTAATTGTTGCTAAGTTTTTAAAAAGATACAAAGCTTCACACTAATAAATTTTCAAATCGTAGCACTATAACCAAAGTAACGTCAGCCCAAAAGTAAAACATTAGAATCTACGACAGTTTTAGAATTAAATAAATTAATACATACTAACGTACTTAACTCGATAATTTCATAGGATAATAACAATAAAAATAATTTACATACAGAAATATAGTAGTCAAAAAGTAGCTCTGGTGCCCTACTCATAGAAACAAAAAAAAAGATGAAGGTAACAAAAAATAGTTCTATAAATATGAATTAAAAAATTTACCATTGTTGCGACTGTGTATACACCGATATGTAAAAACTAACAAGCATGGTATTAATGGATGATTTAAAAAGGTTCTGGTCACAGCTACACAGTGCATATGCAAACAATTAGCAAATTTAAACGCGATTTTATAAAGTTTATAAAAAAAAGCCGGCAATTCATAATAACAGTAATATAAGATGATTTCATTAAAGCCTTAAGATTCTCTAAATAACTTGTTAGGTATTTTCTCCAGATTCCATTAACAATGATATAAAATTATTTATAATGGTAAACGTGAAAAAAATGATAATGATGAAAATGATAATGATGATGATGATTATGATAATAATGATGGAATGGAGATGATGATGTTGATGATAATGACGATTATGACGTCAACGATGATGATGGTGATAATAATGATGAGGATGATGCAGATGATAATGATAATGATAATAATGATGATAATTGATTGATGATGATAATGATAATAATGATGGCGACAGTAAAAAGTACAACGATGGCGACAATGACAATAATGATAACAATAATCACAATAAGGATAATGAGGACATCTATAATGATAATAATAATTATCATGATGATAATGATGATAAGGATAGTGATGATGATGATAATAATGATAAAATGATGATAATAATGTTGATGATGATGACGATAATAATGTCGACGATTATGACGATGGCGACGACGATGATAATGATGATGATGATAATAATGCTAATGATGATAAAACTGATGATAATGATGGTGATGATGCTAAAAATAATGATAATGATGATAATGATGAGGATTAAGATGGTAATTATAGCGATGATGATAATTAAATAATTATGATGATGATAATGATAATCATGATGATTATTTTTATGATAATGACGATGACGATGGTGTTGTTGATGATTCTTATGATCTTGACGATGTTGATAAAGATAATGATAATTAAAATTGTAGTTTGATAATGGTATCAATGTCAATGATAATACTAAAAATGATGAGAATGATGATGTTGTTTATGATGCTAAGAACGATAATAATGACCATGTTGAATGAATTACTTATTATTTTGATGATTATGATAATCATAAAGATAATAATTATTATAAAGATAATTATTCTGATGATGATGACGTAGATGATGATGACAATGATGATGACAATGATAATGATGATGAGAATGATTATACAGATGATGATGATAGTAATAGTAATGCTGACGAGAATAATTATTATCATAATGATGGTAATAATGATAATAATAATACTCATAATGTTGATTATGATGATCATGACGATAATAATGATTATAATAGCGGTTATTTAATGGATGCTTATAATGATGATGATGATGATGATGAATATGATAATGTTAAATATAATAATAGAAATAATAATATCGATAATAAGTCCTATGGTCATGATGATAATAATAATGATAATAAGGAGGACGATGATAATAACGATGTTAATCATAATGATGATGATTTTAATTATATTGATGTAGATAAAGATTTTAGAGAGGCTGGTGTTGATGATGTTAATAATAATGATGATTATAATTATGATAATAGTGATGATAAAAATAAATTTAAAGATAATAAATTGATGATAATGATTGTGATAATGATAATGATAATGATGATGATGATGCTGATAATGATCATAAAATGAAGATCGAGATAATTATTGTGGTGAAAATCATCATGATGACATCGATAATGATAATGATAAAAATTATTATGATAATCATGATAATGTTGATAATTATAATAATGGTGATAGAAAAGGTCCCAATACTAATTAAGATTATAATAACGATAACGATGATAATTATTGTAATAATGATGATTACGACGATGATTATGAAGATAATGATTATGGCGAAGGTGATAAACATGTTAATAAAAATAATAATGTTAATAATGACGAAGATCATAATTATGATGATTATAATGATGATGATGACAATGATAATGATGTTGTTAATAATGGTTATAATCATGATGATTATAATGATTATAATAACAATGATAATGATCATATTGGTCAAAATAATGACTGTAGATACAATATTAGTGTAGGCCGTGAGAATTATAATCATGACATATCACAATAAAAATGATAAATTTAAGGTTACTAATATTTATGATAATAATGATTGTAATAATAATGATAGTAAGGACGATGATGAAGATAATGACGATCATGATGATGATGTTGATAAAGCTGCTGATGATGATAATGATTATGACTATGGCGATTGTGATGATAATGGTAAATGCGATGATGGGGGCGATAATGATGATCATAAAGATGATGGTTATAAGGATAATAATGATAATGAGAATGATGATGATTATGATAATGACGGTTATGAATGTGTTACTGATTATTTTATTAATGATAATATTGATAATAAGAATTATTATGAAGATGACGATTCTAATAAAAATGACGTTGATGATAATGATAATGATGATAAAGATAATAATGATGATAAAAATGATTGTGAAAATAATGATGATAATAATAATCATTATAATAATGATAATGATGATGATTATGATATTAGTGATGATGTTGGTATCGATGATGACGGTGATAATGATGTTGATTACGATGATGATTATGATGAATATAATGACGATGAGATTCATTATGAATATACTGATAATAATAATGATGATGATGAAGATAACGATAAAGATAATAATGATGATGATAATGATCATGATGTTGATATTATTCATGATGATGATGATTATAAAGATAATGATAAGGATCACGATAATGATTATAATGATGATGACAACAATGATAACGATGCTGATGCTAATCATAATGATCATAATGATCATGATGATGATTATAAAGATGCTGATGATGATAATTATCATAATAATGATAGTAATGATGATGATACTGATAATTATGATAATTATTATGATGATCATGACGATGATAATGATTTTGAAAATTATGATTTTAAAGATGCTTATGATGATGATGATGATTATGAGTATGTTAATGACGAATATAATAATAAAAATAATGATAACGCTAATAATTCTTATGATGCTGATGATGATCCTGATGATGACAATGATAATGATGATAATAAAAATGATATTTATTAAGATAATGATGGTGTCTACAATAACAATGATGACAGTGATAATAATGTCGATAAATACTTTTAAAATGATCAGAATGATTATAATAATAGTAATGATTATGATAACTACGATCATAATGATGGTAATGATGATGATGATGATGACGTTGATGATAATGAGGATGACGAAGATAATAACGATACTGATCATAATGATGACGATTATAATAATAATGATGATAATGATAGTGATCATGATAATGATAATGATCATTATGATAATGACTATAATAATGATAAGAATGATAATTACTATGCTGGTAAAGCTGACGATAAAGCTAATGATTATAATGATTATAATAATAACTATTATGACTATCAAGATGATAATGATGATAGTCATGATATAGTTGATCATGATGTAGTGAGTATAAATATTTAGTCGATAATGATTATGATGTTGATATTAATTATGATAATGGTGATTATAAAGATGCTTATGATAATTATAGTGATTATGATGATAATAATTTTGAAGATGCTGGTGATAATGATGATAACGATTATTATGATAATGATGATAATGATAGTAATTATAATAATGATGACAATCATGAAATGATTATGATTATAATGTTTATGACTATGATAATAATTTTGTTAATGATAGTCATAATTATGATGATTATAATGATTATTATAGAATGATAATGTTTATATTGGTCGAGATAATGACTGTGAATACAATTATAGTGGTAGCAGTGAGAATAATAATAATAGAATATCATATTGATGAAAATAAATTTAAAGTTAGTAATTTTTATGATAACAGTAATTTTATTATGAATGATAATGAGGACAATTATAAGGATACTGACGATTATGATGTTAATGTCGTCAAATCTGATGATATTGATAATAAGCAAGATTTTGGCGACGGCGATGATGATGGTAACGATGATGAAAGTAATAATAATAATGATAATAAAGATGTTTATAATGATGATGAGAATGAGTATGAAGAATGAAGATACTGTCAATAATAATGATGATAATAATTTTAATGATGATGATGTTGTTGATGATGCTAATAATAATAATGGCGATAATGATTTGGATGATAGTGATGGTAATAAAAACGATGATAATGAAGATAGTCATAATTGTGATAACAATGATAATTATAATGATAATGATGCTGATGATGATGAGTATAATTATGACAATAATGATGATCATGATGATGATAATATTAATCAAAATAATGATGGGGATGATGACGATGATGATATCGATGTTGATAGGGCTGATGATCCTGACCATGATGATGAATATAATTATAATGTTTATAATGATAATGATGACCATGATAAAGGCTATAATGATGTTGACAATCCTGACTATGATGGTGATGATTATAATGATGATAATGACGACAATAGTGTCGATTATGATCATAATAATGGCCATGCTAAAAATGACGATGATAATGATGGTATTTCATCACGGTAATGGTTACGATGATGAAAATAGTAACTATGTTAATGATTCTGAGGATAAAAATAGTGATAATGATAATGATTATCGTGATGATGATACCAACAATGATGATAATGATGATTATGATGATGATGATTACATTGATGAAGAAAATAATGATGGTGACAATAGATATGAGGACGGTGATAAAAATGTCGATAACAATTATTTCAATAATGATACATATTATGATAACAGTAACACTGATACGAATAATCATATTTCTGATGATAATGATGATAATGATAATGACACTGATGATGATAATGATAATGATGATGAATACAATGATGATTATAGCGTTGATTATCATAATGATGATGATGATAATAGTAATAAGAATAATTCTAGAGTTATTGATGATGATAATGATCTTAATAATCATGATGATAATTATAATGATAATGATGATGATGATGATGATGACTATGATTATCATAATGATAATGATTATAATGATAATGATGATAATAATGATAATTGAAATGATTATTAAGACGCGGGTTATGATAATACTAATGGTTATAATGATTATGATGAATATGATAATGATGCAGGTAATGATAATAATAATGGTTATAAGGATAATAATAATGATCTTGATAATGATAGTCATGATGATGATGAATTTGATAATGATGAATATAAAGACGCTTATAATAATGCTGATGTTGATATTGATGATTTTAATAATTTTCATAATGATAGAGATAGCTATAATGATAATGATGCTTATGATGATGATCATGATTATCATAATTATGAGGATTGTGATGATGATATTAATCATATTAATGATGATAACGATGGAGATTATAATGATGACAATGATGATGATTACATTAACGATTATGATGATAATATTAATTTTGTTGATGATCATGATAGTTTCGCGGATGATAATGATGATGATGATGATGATGATAATGCTTATAATTGTCATTACTATAATTGTTATGATTATGATGATCATGATGATAATGATGATCACGATGATGATTATCATATTGCTCAGAATATCGATTATGCAGATGATAAGGATAGTGATGATGTTGATGATATGGATGATGGTGATACTAATGTATTCGATTATTATAACAATATTGGATGTAATGATGATGTTTATAACTTTTGTAATAATAATAGTAATGTAGATGGCGATGATTAAAACGTGGATGGTTATAGTGATAATGATAATTCTAGTAATGTAGATCATTATGATGATGGTCATGCTTGAGATGTTCGTGATAATGATCATTATGATGATTATAATGATGATGATGACAATGATGATAAAGGTGATAATGTTGATGATGATGATCATGATCATGATGATGATTACGACTATAATGATGATGAATATAAAGATGCTGTTGATGATGATGATGATGATGATAATGATAATGTTTATAATGACAGTGATTATAATGATGGAGATAATAAAGATAGTGACAATAATTATAACGATAACTATGTTTATAAAATGTATTATAATGATTATGATGAGTATGATGATAGTAATGATGATATTAATAAGGATGATGATGATAAAGACAATGATAATGATGAGAATGAGACGACGATGATAATAATGATGATGATGCTAATAATAATGATGACGTTGATGATTATTATAATGATGATTATATTGATAATACTAATAATAATAATAATGGTTATAAAGACGCTGGTGATGATGATGCTAATAATAATGTTAATGATGATGTTGATGATGATGAAGAATATGATGAAAATGATGATAATGTTGACTATGACGATAGCGACGATAATGATAAGGATAAACCAATACCCCAATAACCCAATAACGATAATAATTATGATGATTATCATAGTAATGATGATAACGATGATGATAATCATATAATGATGATGATAAATATGTTAGTTATGATGCTGATAATCGTGATGATAATAGTGATTATAATGATAAATGATTATTATATAGATGCTAATTATCATGACGATGGTGATATTAATGGTATTAATGATGATGTTGATTAAAATTATGATAATAACGATGATGATTATATCTATGATAATGATGATATTGATTATTAAAAAGCATAATAATAATGATGATAACTATAATAATGTTGTTAAAGCTTATGATGATGCTGATGAGGTTGATAATGATCATGATAATGATGCTGGTAAAGACGCTTATAGTGATGCTTAAGATGATAATAATAATTTTAAGGATGTCCATGCCGATGATGGTAATTATGTCGATGATGATCATGATGCTAATGAGAGCGATGGTGATGATGATGATAATGTTGATGACGATGGTGATTATGATTATTGGAGTAAAGATTATGAGGATAATTATAATGATAAAAGTGACGATGATAATGATTACTGTGATAATAGTGCTGATGAATTTGATTATAAAGATCATGTTAATGATGATGGTTTTGATAATAGTGAGAATAATGGTTACGATGCTTATAGTGGTACTGATGACGATATCGATGATGATTGAGATAATAATTATGATGATAAAATAATTATAAAGATAACAAGAATAATATTGCTGATGATAATTATGCTGATAATAATGATAATGATGATTCCGATGATTATGATTTTGTTAATGCTGCGAATAATCATGTTGGTAATAATAATTGTTCTAATGACGATAATGATGGTGGTTACAATGACAATAAAAGCAGTGAGAAGAAGAACCATAAAATTTCATAATTATGATGAAAAATTTGATGATTGTCATGTTTATGATAATCATGATTGTAATAACTTTGATAATAATGACGATGATAAGGATGATGACGGTAATGACGATGATGTTAATAAAGCTGTTGATGATGATAATGATTATAATTATGACGATTATAAAGACGATGGTGATGATGATAATTATGATGATAATGAGTATGATGATGATGCTTATAGTAATGATGATGATGATGATAATGATCATGATTATGATTATATCAGATATAAGGCTCTATATATGATGATGATCATAATAATAATGAATATGATGGTAATGATGATGATGTCGATGATGATTATGATGATGATGATGATGATGAAGAGGATGATAATTACAATGATGATTATGACGATGTAGTTCATGATTATTATTATGATAACGATAATGGTTAGGATGATGATAAATATTGTCATTATGTAAATGATTACGATAATGATGATGACTATAATAATGATTATAAGGATTATAATCATATTAATGGAGATAATGATGGTGGTAACAAAAAAATTATAACAGTAATAATCATGTCGAAAAATTATTATAATTATGAGGATTACAATGATAGTAATGATGATGATGACAATAATTATAATGGAAAGGAAGATGATGATAACGGTAATGATTATGATCATGACGATTATGATGATAATCTTGATACTAATTTTGATGCTGATGATGATAAAGACGCTGGTGATGAAGATGATTATGATAATCATAATTATGATGGTAATGATGATGATGTTGATGATGGTAATGATGATGATGTTCATGATGTTAATGATGACTATAACTATCATAATGTTGTTGATGGCGCTGATAATTATGATAATTTTAATATTATGATTAGTGTAATGGTAATGGTGATTATGATGTTGATGATCATGATGATGATGATAAGATTAATGCTTTTGATAATGATAACGATGATAATGGTGATCATCATGATAATAATTGCGATTATGCTTATGATGATGATGATGACGTTAAAGATGATGATGATAACGATAATGATTATGAAGGTTATAATGATAATGATTATACTGATGATGATTATGATGCTGATGATGATGATAATAATGATGATGATAATGATGCTGATACTGATAATGATTATAATAATTATGATTATATTGATGGTGACAACAATAATAATGAATATAGTAGTTATAACAATAAAAATTATTATAATGATGATGATCATAATCATATTAATAGTAATGATGATGATAACAATTTATAATGATGATAACGATGATGATGACGATGACGTCGATGATAATACTGATTATAATAATAATGATGATGATGATCATGTTAATGACGTTGATAATAATGATCATCATAATTATAATGATTGTATTAATGATGGTAACGATGGCGACGATGATAAAGATGACGATGACAATGATAATGATGATGATGTTGATAATGCTAAGAATTATGATCATCATAATAATCAACCTGTTAATTTTGATTTTGATGATGATAATGATGATGATAATTATTATGAAGATAATGATTCTGATGATGATGACGATGATAAGAGTGATGCTAATGATGATGAAGCTGACAATGATTAAGCTAAAAATGATGACCACGAAGAAAACAATGATGATGATCATAATATAGATGTAAAGATGATGATGATTATAAATATGGTGATGATGCTGATCACGATGTCGATATTTATTATGGTAATAGTGATTATCAAGATGCTGCTAATGATGATATTGATTATGATGATAACGATTATAATAGTCATAATGACGATGGTAATAGGCACGATGATAGTGATGTAGATCATAAGATTGATTATTTATCAAGCTAATGATGTTGTCGATAATGGTCATGATGATGATGATAATGATTATGATGATAACGATGATGATTATAAAGTTGATGATTCATGATAAAAATGATTATAAAGATATCGATGATAATAATGATGATTATCACATTGATGATGATTCTAATGATGATTTTGACGATAAATATGATGAGAATGACTATAAAGACTGTGGTAACGATGATTATAATGATGATAATGATGATGATGATAATGTTGGTAATCATGATAATGATAATGATCATGATGATTATAACCATAATGGTAGTAAAAATGATGATTACGATGATAGTGAGAAATGCTGACGATGATGCTAATGATCATAATGATGATATTAAATATTATATGGATGATAATAATTATATTGTTTGAGATGATGATGGTGGTTACTATAATAATGATGTCGGTAACGATGATAATGATGACAGTGATATTGATGATGATAGAATCCATCATAAGGATCATGATAATGATGATGATCATGATTATGGCGATAGTCATGATAATAATAACGATTATAAGGGCGAAAATGATGATGATAATAATGATGGTTATAAGGATCATGATTATGATGATAATAATGATTATGATAAAGATCATGATGATGACGATGATGATATTACTGTTGATAGGACCTATGATCGTGACCATGATGATGATTATAATGATGATAATGATGATGATGATGATGATGATGATGATAATAACGGCTATAATGATGTTGACGATGATGACTATAATGATGATAATTATGATGTTGATAATTGAGATAACGATACTGATTACAATGATAATAATTATGGTGATGATATATGTGATAATATTGATGAAGATGGTGACAAGCACAATGATAATGATGTAGATCATGATGATAATAATCGTCATGCTAAAAATGTCGATGATAATGATTATGATAATGACGGTTACGATGATGATAATGGTAAATATGATAATGATCCTTATGATGAGAATAATGATAATGGTAATGACTATCACGATGATGATGATTCTGATGATGATGATGATGATAATGATAATGATTACATTGATAGAGATAATAATGGTGGTGACAATAATTATGATGACAGTTATAAAAATGTCAATTAAAATTATCATCATAATGATAAAGAATATGATGATAGTAAAGATATTGACAAGAATAATTATAATTATGATGATGGTAATGAGGCTGATAATAACAATAATGACAATAATGATAATGTTGAGTAATACGATGATGACTTAAACGTTATTGATTATAATGATGATGATGATAATAGTAATAAGAATTATTATGAAGATAATGATAATAATAATGATGATGACAATGATGATAATTAGAATCATGATGATGATGATAATAATGATGATCATCGTAAGGTTGATATTGATTATGATGACTATGATTATAAACATGCTGATCATGTTGATTATAATGATGATGATGATTATAGTGGGCATAATGATGATGTTGGTGAAAATAATAATGATGAAAAAAATGATAATAATAATGATGATTATTGTAACGATGCTGATGATAATTGTAACGATTATGATTTTGATAATGATAACGATAACGGTGATAACTATTATGATAATCATGATGATAACGATCATGAGCATGATGATAACGATGATGATGATGATAAAAATGATGATAAATTTGATGATGATGACGATGATGATGATAATAATTAT
>JAPYYV010008049.1:0-26042 GCA_030522625.1 Copidosoma aretas | reverse complement strand
GAAGCTTTCGTTTCTTTTGTCAGGATAATAAGGGACCACTTATGAGTATGAATGGAGCTTTACAATTTGTATGAACAACGGTAATTATTACTAAAAATTGATTATTCCATGATAATAATAATACTTATTATTATCATTATTATTATATTTACGAATAATAATTATAGAAAGTATTTAATTAACAGTAATTATAATATTATTAATTATTATAACATCATTATTATTCGAAAAAAATTTATGTTCATGGAAATTTGATTTCCTCAAGTGGGCGGCACAAATCTTGGGTGTAGGGGCGGAAAATTTCTTAATCCGGCCCTGTCCCGTCATGTTTAAAAAACTATGAGAAATTTACCAGTACCCAGGTTGCGATGGAATACAACCACATAAATTTATTTTTTGATTACCTACGACTTGTATACACCTTTTTTTTTCATCCAATCATTATGTTTTGAAATATGAATAAAAAACTTGTTTGTAAGATCATTTCTTAATTAACTAATAAACGTACGGGTGATAGTAGCAGGAGTTTTCGATAATATAATTTAATACTATTATTATTTTTACATTTCTCATATTATTGTACCCCCAAATAAAAACAAGCATAAAGAGGTGAAGAGAAAAAAAAGAGTTTATTGAAGCAATAGCAACAAATACTACTCGACGCTCACACTGAAGTTACGGACAGCCGTACAGCCCCATCCCCTCGTGCCATTCCTCCCCATTTATTTACGATTTTTCATATCCTCACACGCGCGCATAACTCCCTTCCCCGCCCCTCTATAAACGCGAAACAATAAGTCGAGCGTACATGGTACTATACAATATACGCATACGCGTCGTATACATACAGTACGGGGCGCGGCTCGCATCACAAACAGCCGAGTTGTTTCGTGTAATACCACACGCACACGTCAGACTTACGCGCGCAACACCCCCTGGCATATCTTCGCAGGGGCATTATGTATACGCGTACCCTCTCTCTCTCTCTCTGGACTGAGCCGCCACCGAGCGACCGTCGTCTTTGGCCGCAAGGGATGGAAGAGCTGGATACCTCGGCGTCCCCTCTGTGTTCTTTATCGCGCGGCCGGAATGCTTGATAATGTTTGATTTGTTTCAATCGTAAATTTCGTCCCGGAACGACGCGCAATATGCCACGTCATATGTGCCGCGGACGCGCGCGTGTGGGTAATGCTATGTGCCCGGGATCGCTAATATGATATCGCCGAGGGTCCATACGTGGAGGCACGCTGTACTTATATTCTTACTGTCTGTCTGTCTGTCTTTCCTGTTGCTCCTGATGTCGTGCTACTGCCGGATCCGCAAGTCCGTTATGACCGCGTGTAATTCTTGGTGTAGTGCGCGTTCGGGCGTCGGAGTTTTATCATCGGTGGCACGACACGCCTTCCAGGATTTTCCCTGCGAAACGCGTCTTCTTCGTTCCCTTATTAATGTTTGGGTGTTATAGGTATATCAATGTGGGTGTAATGGAAGTTAAGGGATTGCAATATGCTGGCCCGACTGGAAGTTATGTTGAGCGTTGTGTGGACTTAATAAGGTCTTACTGCGGTTATCCTCATTAAAGAAGGGAAATGTCATATTACTACATGCGTTACGATGGTGAAGTGTGTTGAAACATGTTTAGTTATTTATTTTTTAGGATTGTAGTGGGGTACACTTCCTACATCTATTTTGGATTGAATTTTGTAGTATACAAATAGCAGCACATTAATTTTAGTGCTGAAAGTAACATATTGAAATTTCAGAAGGTCTAATATTGTGGTTTAAAAAAATTTAATCGCTAAGCAGGGCTAATTTTGGATCAATTGAACAACTTTCTGTAGCGAATTCGAAAAAACACGTAATTATCGACTTGGTGCGCCAGAACCTGGAACTATGTGTATTTTTATATACATGGACACTCAACTACCTGAAATCATGGACTCGAAGAAATGCATGAATTCAAAACTTTGAATCACGTACTATATACTGCTCAGACAACCTATTGAGTGTGCCCAAGAAACAGCGTTGTTATGAACCTGCAGGTATACCAGTACATCAAAATGGGAGTATTTTCTGTGAACACCTGATTAGTTTAATATTGCTGCTCGAGATACTTAAAAAGAAAAAAAACTTTCGCAGAAGTTCATAGAAACTTACAGATGTCAATTGCTTTCATCGTATATCTTCTCATTGGTTACATTAATATATAGTTCATACCAACCAGATAATTAGTTGTGACTGATGGCATATTTTGTCTTAATATGTTAGAAAAAAGAAAATCAATGATAAAATATCGTTCAAGCTAAACAATTGCTTGATAAGCTTTACTTTAACTCTGCTACATTGAGACAAAATAAGAATAGAGAAGTGGTTTACTGATTAAAATTTTTTTATAATGGGCACAGAGCATCAGACCCGTTCGGACCACATAGATGCACCCACTAAGCTAGTTTTAAGAGATGAAAGATCGAGCTGCTGCTGTATCAGCGCATCTGCTGAAAAGAACAATGGTTCCTGTAGCTGATGCATGTGTATGCTTGCGAGGAAAGCGTACAATGTAACGCTCTCGGGGTCAAAGATTGTTGTGTTTCCCGGACCATTGTTCACAAAATTTTCGCGCTTTTGCGTTGATACTGAGTATGTGGACATATGCCCGAATTATATATTGTTTACTGTATTTGGCCTTCTTTGTGTTTGTGATCAGTAATTACTCGCAAAAAGAGCACAATAAAAATAAAAATCGCTACAACAACCTGGCAAGGACAATCAACCAAATTGCCTCGTTTCGAAAACAAATCCAAAAAGCTCCCGGCGACGAGTACCTCTTTTCGCATTCGAGGAATACTTCGGGGTAATTGAAATCTTTCCAAAGACCTCTCTAATGACGCCCCCCTCTCCCCGAAAAAAAGAGGGTGAAGCAGCGACGAAGGGGGGATAAAACGACTTATCATGTCCCCCGTATATAACCGGTCGACAAACATAAATGCTTAAATTACCATTAATTAAAACCACCCGACAATACGTGTCGCTGGGCTCGCTAAAAAAAAAAAAAAAAAAAACAAAACAAAAAACGAGAAACGAATGCTAATTGAACGGACTCTTAGCCCCCTCCACAACCGAAACCCACCAAAAAAAGGAAAGAAAAGCTCACGTACCGCAGTCGTCGTTGAATAAGAGCGATAAAGAGCTTCGTTCGTTCGGGAGCGAGCGAAAGAGATGATCACGACTAGGTGGAGGTACACCTATATACAAAGACGCTTGTGGTGGTTGGGTGCACACGTATGTACATACATGTATGTGTATGTGTGTACGCGAGCTGCGGCGGAAGCAATTGATGGGACAGGCAGGCGCGTTTGTTGAGCTAATTACCGGGTAAGGCGAGGCGCTTAAGCGCGCCGCTACATACAAACGGCATTAAAGCTCCGCGCCATCAATCCTCCGCGACACGCCAGCCTCCTGCTGTACCTATATATATACTACCACCACCGCTACTTTGGTTGTATATGCATGTAGGTACGACGAGCGCGACCTTTGTGTGTTGTTACGCTTTGCGAGTGTATGTACATGTATGCGCGAAGAGACGATCCTTTCCCACACTGCGGTTGAAGCGTCTCTTGCATTGAGGGATATGTAATTGGCCGCTGTTGTTGCCGGCAACAATTAATTGGGCAGGACAGTCGGTCTTCGCTTGATTCCGCGATGCCGCTGCCCTGGAAGTTTTACAGGCAAGTTTCTTTTTGGATATCGGGGCGGTAAAAGCTGTACGGAAGTTTGATGCGCATCGCACGGATTCCTCTGCTGACTGCACGTGGGAGCTCCTCTCCGCTGGTCCCTTTGTTTTATCATGCACCATTCGCGACTAAGAGCGATATTAATTTGAATTTTCTGCAGCTATGTGGATTTTTTTTTCTTATGGTACTTCCCCCTAAAAATCAACTTTTATAGATTTTCGTAAAAATTTTTGTATATATGGATCACGTACCAATACATACTTTTTGTAAATATAAACGTGATCGTACGCTTAGATTTTGTAAAAAAAATTTCAAAATCTGGTGAAATTATATGTGCATCCTTGCCTGACATCAGGTCTATAATATGAAAGTAGCTATCAACTTGTTGCTTAGTTTTGAAGATTAGTTGGCGAAAAATGTATCTTTCAACTAATGAAACCTTTGAAATATTTTGGTCGGTTGTACGTTTCTTTCTATAAGTGATTTGAGTCATAAAATGGAAAATATCAAAACAACTTAGAGGTTAACTTAATCAGGTTGCCAATTCTTTATACCCAAAAGACACAAACTGCTTTATCAAGGGAGTAAAGTTCATGAAACTACCGCTGGATGCGCCCCCTATCAGGGACAAAGCTCTTTTGCAATGATTTTTTTTTACTGTACAGTCAATTTCGAAAGTATAGCTTACCAATTAATAGTGAAAACAGTGATTGTAAGCTAAAAATAACATTAACTCTAGCTAAATATCGAATCAACCTTCAAGTATCCGGAGAAAAGCTCAGGCCCCCCGCGCACGCTTAAAGTCAAGCGCCCCCCCATGCATAATTCAACGCCCCCATTGCCCCCCCCCCCCCCCTCCACGGGTATCTAAGTAACGCAACAGCAGCGCGGAACAGAGGAAGGGGGAAGGGGATGAGCAAGTGTGCGTGCGCGTACTGCCGCGCTGCGCAAATCAACCCTCGCGGTCGACTCTGCGCGGGTTTCGTATTTACGGCGCCGCAGCGCTCGCGGGAGGGCTGGCTTAGCTCGTATACACGGCCGCTCCCCCCGTCTTCGGGGACAAATTTCCCGATGTAATTGGGGGAACGGGATCCGCAGGATTTCGTTATGACGGAGTCGGGGGCTGCGGCTGTCTTGCTGATGCCGCGTTTTGGTTTTGATAGTCCGGTTTTTTATTTATTTATTTTTTTCATCATTTCGTGGCTATGATCTGAAATTACTTGACGCGCGGAGAGTTTAATTTTGAAAACCAGTACGAGGAGCAGTGAATCGAAAAAATAAGTATTACAACCGTCGAGTCGAACCGAAGGAGCAAACTGAATCGTGCCGCGCTATTGCTCTATTAATGAGAGATGGAAAAACAGAAATGCACCGAGGGATTTATCGACCGATCGTTCGGCAAACTCGTTACAGACCCTCCTCCTGGAGAAAGAGTAGAAAAAGTGTACACCCGATGATGCATAATATACTACTCCGTATACACTTTGTTTCTCCGGTTGGATGAGCTTCGAGCAAGAGGAGCGAGAGACAGCCAGCTAGTTAGCGACGAGACGGGAAAAGAAGAGGACGAAGAGAATATAAGGCAAGTCGAGTCGCAAATATACCTACAGCACGAGGGTGTCGCTCCGCGGGCAACCCCCGAGGAGACGCCCAAGCACGCGCTCGTTGTATCTTCATTAGCTCGCGTCTGTGCGTGAGCGTATGCCCAGAGAGCGGTTATACGGCTGTTCCGTATCCCGCGGCTCGGTCTTGGTGACTTCTGGGACACCCAATGGTCCGTCTCTTTATCGTTTTGGCACCATCGAGTCGTCGAGCCTTGCTCTTGTTTTTGCGCCCCAACGCGTGCGGACGACTTATTTTGCGGTCGGGCCGGTACTCGGCCATAGGTATGGGCAATCTCGTGTCATACAAAGTTGCCGATGCTACTGCCACCGATAACTGGTTTTCGCGATCGATCGACTGTATGTATTAATCGGTATTGCTCGAGTATTGCTCATGGGAATCATGATTTTTTTCTCGCTATTATCTTATTATAAAGTTGTCTGTACAGAGTATCGAAGTGCCAAGAACTTTCAGAAAAGCTGAGCAAAAATATCCCAAGAGTATTTTGCTTATTAGAAATCAGTTAAAGTAGTTAACTCCCAAACTCTTTCCTTTGATACCCATGTCAAGGAAGTTCCGAAGATAAAGCTAAGCCACCATCTTGGGGTATCAAAAATATCGGATTTTATGTAATAACTCGCACATAGAGATATGAACATAGAGTAAACAAGAGCTCTAATCTCGCAATAAAGGCAACGAGAGAGATGGAGGCCCGATATATCCATCTATCTCTTTATAGCTGAGTGAGAGGAGGGGGAACCAAAAGCCAATCACAAGGCTCGGTTAGAGAGTTAGAGAGAGACAGAAGGATCTATCGGGCAACCATCTCTCTCGTTGCCTTTGTTGATTCTACTTACAGGCTGCTGTACCTCTTGTTCACTCTATACTTAAATACTTATATCTCTATGATTGCACATGTTCCCATATTAATAAAGTAGTTAAGAAAAAGGTAATCTGCCATATTGTGTCAGCCACCACATTGAATTTTGAATGACGTCTCACACTTTGTTTTCTGATTGCCACGCCTTTGCATTTCATACCCACATTATGGAAGTTGTGGTAGGAACAGAAAGTCGTAGTCTACCGTGTACCATTGTGTTTGGGCACCATTTTGGATTTAAATGATACCCATTATCATTGTATTCTCTTTGTCACACCTTTTTATTTGAAACCCATATCTAGAGAGTTCTAAGGAAATATGTTATCCGCCATTTTGTGTCAGCAGCCATTTCGGATTTGGAATGATGTCGAACAATCACTGTCTTTTATTTGTTATGCTTATGTATATAATACCAATTTCAAGTGTTGTAAAGAAAACGTGATCCATAATTTTGGCATAGCGGCCATATTGGATCTACCATATAATTAGATGGACCATGTTGTATTGTTTTCAGAACCAGGAGCGTGAGAAATTTCAGTACGCTTGGGTATCAGGAAGTGGTCCGAAAGTTGACCGCAAAATTGGTCTCTGACAATCAGACAAGAGCGTTGATTATGTTTAATAATTTAGAAGATTCCCCTGTAACCATTTATATATATATATGGGTCAGAAAAGCTTTGAGTTAAAAGGAAGGCCTAAGCACTAAACAGGATGGGATGATTGTGTATTTATGCTTAATTTATTTATGAAATTGTAGAAGTAGTAAAAAATGAACCACAGCAACAAAAAAACTACAGCAGTTCCTTTTCTTCGAAAGATCACGGCACAGCGACGAAAGCAGTCCACCCTCTTTACAACTCCCTTTTTATATTGTACTTCCGCACGTGCAAGAAACCGGATCCCCGTACCCTTCCCGTCCTTTTGTCTTCCCCTCGCAGGTCCTCCCTTTCCAAAATTCATCGCAACCGCGACTTTCTCCTCTCCCCCACCCCCCAGCACGTCGTCGTCACCGAGATGCGCTTGCACAGGGGCCCAAACTGAAAAAAAAGGAGCGAGCAAGGAGAAACAAGGAGCCCGAGTCCTCCTTTTGGAAGAAAAATTCCTGGCCGCTGCTCCACCGGCGAGATCGGGACGGATCATTATGGGATCAGCAACAGCTCCCCGTACATGCACAAGCCCGGCGCTCTCCGTCTCCGGAGGCTCAGCTCGTAAATATTCGGCCGCTGCAGTACCCGTTAATGCCCCCGCGTCCCCCAGCTTCCAGCTATGGTGCACCGAAGACTGCGTGTATATACCATCGACGACGACTCGGACGGGGTGGAGGTAGCCCGCGTAATGAAGGACATCCCCGTTAATTAGCCGATAAATTATCCTTCACACTCGACGCTTGCCGAGGACAACCCGGCCGCCGGCTCTATCTATCTCTGTTCGTCCATCTGTCCACCTCTTCTCTTCCTCTTTCCTTTTTTTTTAATCTTCGTCTAAGCGCTGCCGATTTTCTTTCACCCGGCTGTTTTGCTTCTCGAACCGACCGATTCCGCCTCGAGATTTTTGGCGCACGTGTGTAAAGGAGGGGGCGCGCATAGTTTACGACACCCTGTATAGCTCGAAAAAAGCCAGAAGATCGGTAGCTCCGTGCCTTTCGGTAACCGAGGGGGGACCGACAGCGGGAGGAATTATGGCTCATGGTCCTCTTCTTCCCGCTGGTGTGGACGTGCGAGGAGGGGGAGTGGGCATGGGTGACTATAAGTTCGGAGGGACGATTTTATCACAGAAGCGGTCGACCCCTGCCTCTTTTACGCGAATCCACGGTCTCGAGTTTGCTGTAGATGCTGTTCATCGCTCTTGATTGAAAATTACTTTTGGATCTCAGGGGCTTTATCACGATACGCAATGTCTCGCAAATTCGTTAGACGTCATTTGTTGTAGTGTCCATAGAAAAGAGGTTAGGTTGACCCTAGGTTAGTACGGCGTTGAGATAACCAGCGCGCGCGAGTCTCGGCAGAATAAAGGTAAGTTAGCAAAACCAACACTCCCCAATGACCCAGCGCCCGAATCACCGTAAATCATTGAGCGCAACGAGCTTGAGTTACGCTGTACGTGGATGCGCGGTGGCAAGTACAGGTAGTAGGGGGATACCCCTCGTAAAGGCCGAGCGTGTAACGCACCCGGATAAGGATCTCCGAGGGCCCATCCCCGTCGGAGGCGCTGCACGCGCGCGTGACGCACTAGCTCCTCTAAGCGCGGCGGGACCGCAAGCTACATTACCCATAGGCGCGCTTCGTGCCTGGTGGCTGTACGTTACAACAAATTGTGTCTGCCGCGTCCCCACGTTTAATGCCGCATACATTATAATGGGGCGTACGTGTGTGCGCGCGGAAACGCGGGGTAATCGGAGAAACGCGCGCCCGTGCGCAGTGCGCAATAAGTATCAGCTGCCTCTCATAAAGGGGGCCAAAGACGCTGCACGCGCACAGTTTAGTTATTTACGGGGCGAGGATGGCCGGGCTCCCGGGAGCCGGGGGGGAGGGGGGTACTTAACGTCGACCGGACGACGTTGTTTAGGGAGAAAGAAAGAGAGGCACCGCGAGTTACGGCGACTCGAATTTCCGCGCCCCGAGATGCTTGTGTGTATGAGCGCGGATTTACGGCACGCTCGTGTGGATCGTGATTTTCGCGATTTTTGCCCCTGCACGGCGGGTATAAGGTGTATTTTTTTGAAATCGAAGCGGGGGTCAGTTGCGGGGGGTTGCGTTGGATCGCCGTGATTTATGTTCGTGTGTGTGTGTGGAGCTGGATGATTTGCGAGCGCGGAAAAAGGAGTCCATTTAATCGAGCTTGTCTATTAGGCGAGCTGCCGAGAGTCGTCGCGAGGAGCTCCCTTTTCGGAGTAATCCAAGAGCGCAGGTGCTGCATCGGCGGCCGGAGATGAATGGTAATTTGTTTTCGAAGAAGCTGCCCGTGCTTTTCATACATACTTTGTTTCAAGCACTCTCCGGTTTATGCTCTGCATGTGATTTCGAAGCAATTTTGCGGCGTCTCGCTCATTGCGTTTATTTATAGGAACTGTCTTTCTTTTTTTCCATTTTCTTATCTCGCCGGAAGTATGCCTGGGCAGCGCAATAATGAGGATTTTATTAATCCGACGAGGCATACCGCACGAGGATGCAAAGTGTTTTTTATATACATTTGTGTGTAATCGCGATTACGTTTCATAAATTTTCAAAACCCATGTTTTAGCATTTCGAAAATTTCCTATTGCGGTAGTAATTAGTAATTAAAAATAAGAAAATTGTATCACCTACATTTTGAAAGGGAAGCATGAGGTTATTAAAAAAATAAATCGAACATAAAAAGTTTATTTCTTTATTGTCGATAAAAATTACGTGGTTAAAATCATTTGGAATCAAATAGGAACATGCTCTCTCGGCATACCTCGCATGTATAGGTGCGTCGTCATTAAGAAATAATACTCAATATGGCGAATAAAAAGTAATCGTCCCATAAATGCATTCGGCCTGATGGGCTTTTCAAATCACCATAACAAATTCTAATGGCCCCAAAAGAATTCCATCGGAAGCTCTCGGATCGTGATACTGTAAGTATGCAGCACCTAACCTAGAAGAGCGATGAATTAGAAAATAACGTGCGCACTCGTGCAAGTTTCGATGTTTAAATCTGCTCTCTGCGCCTGTAATGGCGTCAGTACAGGATTAGGAACAGCAACTGGTTCCCGGACGACGCTCGTTCGAGCTGCAATGACGGAAATTACGGACTGCAGGCGCTTATTTCCACCAACAGGCCGGTGTGAGTCACCGCGGTCCTTATATTTTCTTCCTATTTCTCGCTGGATTCACCTCGAGTCTGTCTTTTATTTTTCATCTTTTTGCGCTACACCTAGGGGATATTAATATCCGAGCGAGAGTCAAGGTTGGCAAACTTGTTCGGAGCGATGCTCACTGAAGGAAATAGAAGGAGTGAGGCCCCGCTGGAATTTTAATTTGTCAGGGGGTGAAAGATTTCCCGTAAAGAGGACTGTTTATTGAATTTTTGTTGGGGGGTCGAGTTGTGGGGAGGTGGAGGTAGGGAAGTTTCTTAGGCCGCCGATATTTATCGCCGCAATTTTGCATCCGAGTACGCGTATGCGTTATTATTTGTACAAAAATACACGCGGACTGCGTAAGTGCGACTCAAAGTGCTTACTGTACTTACTGTCGATTAGTTTCAATCCAATATTATCACACTATTGCCTTAGGCACTTTCCATACAGGTAAATCAAAGAGGTACATACAGGTAACCATACAGCGCATGAGTCACAGCTTTCCTGTATCTTTGAAGATATCGTCGACATATTGTTTAGCCGCATCAGGCGTTGGGTACTCCTCCGGATGCGATTCCAGCAGGTGCGCGCGGAGCTCCTTTGAGTAGTTGGTCCCGAAAAGCTCGCCGGCTATACAGGATTCGCACTGGTAGATCGTCTTGCCGGGGTGAATTTTCGTCGACAGCACGTGCTTCCGGAGATTTTCCTGTCAAAGTAAAAAAACAATTTTCTATACTGTACATAACCTCTATTGTTTTGAACTGAAATCAAATTGAATAAAAAAGTAAATATTTGTCAAAAACTGTCACTTCCACACGATTGAACTTGCCCTTACGTAACATATGGTAACTTTCAAAGAGGTTAGGTATCTACTGCGAGTCCATTTACATGAATTCCCAAACGAACTCCGATGCCTGTTCAACCACGATGCAACACCATATCTATTGTACATGTAATCGGACGATATGTATGCCTCGACGAACCGCTCATATACTACCTTAAATGGCCCATAACGTGCCGAAGAAGCGACTGGTTCTTAAAACTCATCGACAAGTCGATCCGTACACCTCCGAGACATAAAAAAGCGCTGGACAAAGAACCAAGCGTAAACCAGTCAACGACATAATTCTCCTCGTCTCCAGTAAACGGGCAAGCCCCTCGAAAGCAGACACGCATCATCATAACGAGCCCCCTCCCCTTTTTTTTCCTGCCTGATTTAATCATCAGCTGGCCTATACTCGCCTTGCACAAAGAACCCTTGAGCACGCGTAATGTACATATTCACGTATAAGCCTTCCGAATAAAGAAAAATGAGGGTGTAGGTTATAAAGAGGGCGTTGTATACAATACACGTGAAAACAGGCGGGTGTATAGCATACGAAGTTCGCAAATCTTCGCGCGAGACGCTCATTTGCACACTCCGCTCATAAAACCGGTAGGCGGAGGTGTATAGTGGGCACTTGGGTATACTCAAGAGAGAGAGTGGGTTCAAAGGGTATACATTAGCCCGATCGACGAAGCCGGCCAGCTACTTATTCGCAGAGAGAGGTAGCCGTGTGTACGTTTATATTATGTAGACGCGCGCAATGGTCAATGAAAGGCGAACGGGGATAATATGCGCGATCGACGAGCCTGCGAAAGAGTGGTTGTAAACGTATCTTCGGGATCTTTTCTCCGCTTTGAATTGAGAAGTTTTAATGGGCCCTGAGTGCTGAGTTAGGGTCGGACGGGGTTGTAAGGAAGGGGGGTTATTCATTTTTGCTCTTCTCTGATTCCTTTATCAACTTTTTGATTCATAGTAACGATATAAGCGTCCGTCAAACTCACTATCGCGTGATGAACTATCTGCATCGATACAAAAAGTAATAAGAAAAAAAAAAAAAAAAAAGAAAAAAAAAAAAATATGAAAAAAAGGAGGGCAGAACACGTTTTATGCTCACACGTACACAATCGTATACATCAAGCCCAAGCGAACAAAGAAAGAGCCGACGAAATAACTCACTTATCGCTCGTAGCCCCCGGGCCGCGGTAATTAGCGCGCCGGGAGCACAGCGATCGGTGCCCTGCGTGGGGCTACTGTGTACGTGGCGCTGCGTGCTCGTTTTTTTTCTCAAAGTTCGAATGCCACCCGCGCAACATGTCTTCGCCCGTACGCTGAAGTCTGTATGTATATATACAGGTGCGGTAGCCACTGGAAGGATCATGGGCGCGCTATCGGAGCGTCCCTTTTCGCCCGGAGGAGGACATTAGCATACCTGTCCGCGCCGAGTCTATGAGGAGAGCGAAGGTTGGACGCTGCGTGTATACACATACACATGATGTACCGTACGTGCGTATGTGGGCAGAAGAAGCAGCAGCCAGTGAGCACAATTAACTCGTTATCTTATCGCGCGAGGCCGGCGACTTCAGGCTCTCCTGCCCTCCCCGAAAAACATCGAGGTTTTGTGCGTGTCCGTGCAAGTGCATTCGTATACGTGACCTGCTTAATTTACACCCGAAGCTCGCCCGGCAGAAATTGCAAAACTGTCCACACACTACACAGACACCCACAAAGTCGGCGCAAGTAGAAAGAGCCAAAGGAGTGGGAGTAAACAAGAGCGATCGGTACTGATGGAAGTCGAGTCGTGGAGTTGTGTACTTGTAAAAAAAAAGTCGCCCGGTAAAATGCGATCGCGCGCTCGGCGAGCACATCGGTGGTCCCTCTCCTTCTTACGTATACTCATGGCTCTTGGTTCTTCTTTCTTTAGTTCTTCCCGTCCTTCCTTCGTCTTACACGTCGACATCTTTCGGGCTGGGCATGTAAGCGCGAGCTTGCTGACAGCTTTATGCTGATGAAAGAAACAGGTGTGCGTGCCCGGGACCAGTGTGCGCCAGAGTACCGATAACGGATAATCGTAACGCTGCGCTCCGCGGAATCCATAATTCCGGGCGTTTTATGTGCCTCTCTGTCGTAGCTTTTTTTCACGGTCGTTTTGTTTGGAAAGGCGCGAACGGGTATGGTGTCGTTATCGACTGATCGGATCGCTCGTCCGATGCGAGCTTCGGATAAGCTTGCCTGCGATGGCTGATGCTCGTCACTTTGTTTCCTTAATGAATACGTTGGCCGAGGAACGATGTGGGGCCTTTTGGTGATTTATCTTTGAAAGTTGATGAGGCTTTCTTTTGTCCTATGATTTTGATTTTATCTTTCAATTTTGAGGTTACATGGCTGGTTTTTGAGATATACAAAATGTGGTTTTGACATGCGCACGCGGATGAAATATCGAGACCTTCAATATTGAATACATTGTTTTTTATCCGTGCGTCCTCATAATTTGTATAACTCCGAAAATTTAAAAAAAAGAGAAAAGTACAAATAATCTCACCAAAAGATAATACACCGTCACAAAAAGAGCAAACAGTAGGCTGCAAAGTAAAACAATAATGACAATTGCCCCCCTTCCCTCACAACAGAGTAGGGTGCCAAGTAAAACAGTAATGCCAATTGCCCCCCTTCCCTCCAAACAGAACGCGAAATCATTATCGATCCCCTTATCGCCCTGTTGGTTCATCAGGCACATTGCATGACGGCAACATGGAGATAAAACAGAACCAAAGAAACGCATGTGGTCCGTCATATGCACGCACACTGCAATGGCGCCACGTTCGCAGGCGGCTTCCACTCGGGGGGGCTAATCAGAGCAGCCGCATCGTGGTGGGTCCAACGACGATTGCTCTCTTTCCTCTGCTCTTCTTCTCTCGCTCCGACCGAACGAGAACCCCGATAAGACTAATCAGCGCCCGGATTCGAGATTTATGGGAAGCCAGTCCCCGCTCCTCGCTTAGAGACGAGACTCTTGCCGACGCGCGCTTGCCCTATCACAAGATTTTTTTTTGTTCATGCGTTAAACGTGTCAGAAGAGAATGTCCTAGTGATTTGATTTTCTGTATTTCTTCTCGATTCGTCGGGGAAGAGGAGAGGGAGGGGAAAAAATCTCTTTCGGTGGGACACAATGACAGCTATATTTAGTCTATCGCTCGGACATGCCTAATTAAACGCCTTATTGAAATTCGGTAGGTTTTTTATTCTTCGAATGGGTTTTTACTATTTTATAGTCATCGAGCACGCTTAAAGATACTTAAATGAGATTTTCCGTAATAGCTTGCTACCCAATTCTCATTTAATTTCTCATGGATCAAAAAGAGAAGCTTACACATTTCTTACCACATTGTTGCTCGCGTAAGAGCAGTGCCGACACTTATAGGGCTTTGTTCCAACGTGTCGCCGAAAATGCCGTTTCATGTGCGAGTTGTTGTTCGTTTTGAAGTTGCAACCTTCGAACGGGCACACGTGACAGCGGGCATCGTCCTCCCTCGGTGTGTCATGGATTTGCCGGTGCCTACAGAAAAAGAAATACTTATTGTATTTTGATTTCCAAGTTTACCCTTTTCTGGGTTTTTACGTATCCATCCCAACATATCCTTTTTTTCCCAAACTAAACTACCCCTTAACTTAATCTATCGGCCCTTATTTATCCTTCATTCCTAACTCCCATGATTTATCCCCGAGTATCCTAGGCTTTCGTGCGAGCCCCTAGTGCAAAGTTCTCCTAAGACGACTCGGCCACCCATCCTACCGGTACGGGTACTAAGTATTTGCAGAGCGCAGCGATTGTCTTAAGCGAACCTCGGCAGGTATCAAGTTATTGAGAGATCTTCTCTAATAACCATCCACCTTACCGTACCGACTTTTAAAACTGATAGTGATTTTACGGACGAATTAGCCACGCGTTGGCTTTCCTAGGAAGGAAGCCCTTGGAGGTCCAGACATCGTTCGGAAAAATCCATTGATCATCTTAAAAATTTGATGATTGGTTTTTTGGATCGTGGGTACTACTATCAAAAAGCCCGAGAATAAAATCTTGATATTGTTCGACAGGATTCAAACCCTGGTCCCTCGGAGTTTCTCAGACCAGGTAGTTAGCACGCTAACCACTAAGCCATCGAAGCTTTTTCGGGAAAAGAAATAATATTGTTTGTTCAAAATCTTACGCACTATTTTATTTTTACATGTTTGGTTTGTGAGAGATATAATTAGAAATATCGACTTTCAAAGAATCCCTATTTCCACAGCTCAGTAAAATATATTGACCTCGAGCGCAATTCTGAAACAGCGCCCCCATCGAGCAACTTGAGAATGGTTGGTCGGTCTAGAAAAGGATAGTAGTATGTACACACACACACACACATACATATATATATTTATATAACCTAGTTGCTTCTTCACTGCGATTAGTTAGCTATTCCTTCACTGCAATTTGGAGATGACATCTTTTTCTCCTACTGAGCAGTCAATTGATTATTCTTCCATACAAAAAACATCGACCCAAACAAGTCCATTGTTCGGCAAATGACACTTTGTAAACCCGCAAGTTTACTCTATGATACAATTAACACCTATCCAAAAGAAAAAAGAAGACGCTTAAAAGGACCCCGTTCAGTACCAAAGTGAGTCTACAGAGTCGAATAAGGAGCGTGAGAGCTCGTACATACAGAAACAGGTAGACAAACAAACGTGTTAATCATTTTCGATCGCGCCACCCCAGCAGCAGCAGCAGCACGTGTAACAGCAATGCTATAGCAGAGAGTAGAGGAGAAGGGAGAGAGGGGCTGGCGGAGCGATTATCGCCACATGTATATACACCGCACACGGGCAGAGTCCCGACCGTCCCTTTCTCCCGCGCGAGTTTATGGTCGTCCATGGACTGAAAGCGGCGGCGCGGGCGGTGGAGGCGATTACTGATTATGACTGATGCGATATGCGTGCGCGATATTACTGTCTAGCCGGGCTCGGGAGCGATATCAGTGCGGCGTGTGCGGTGAAAGAGAGATGGACAGAGAAAACTGAAGGTGGGGGCGAACGGGAGGACCGTTAGGGCAGAGGGCGCAGGCGCGAAACTACGTAGGTACTATATTGGCTCTTCGAAATGCGTGACGCGTTTAATTAAAATCCCGCGTGATTTACTCCCGCGCGCGTGGATGGGTGCACTACTGCTGGAGCTTTGTCCTTTCTGTTTGTGCGCTTTGTTGCTTCGTCGCTGATGGGAGGTGGAGTGTGCATGGATGGATGGGATCGCTGAGAATGAGAGGAAAAGGAGGAAGGAATCGGTGCCTGGATGGAGCTGGACGACTGCGGAGGAGTTGTGCAATCATTTGTGGTCGGAGTCTGGGGAGGGGAAGATTGTGGTTTTTTATCTGACTGTAGATACCTTCCCAATCCATTGTTTCTAATAGATATGTTTTCTAATGCTATGAGTTTACAACAGTTTTTTTTTCCAATACTAAACTTTTTCAAAATCCGAACAATCAATTAATGAGAAGCAAAATGTTTGAGCCGATAGGGGGCACTATTCCCAAAATACTTTTCCCAACGCCGTTTTTCCCAATGACCATTTTTCCCAAAGACATATTTACTGATGATGAGTGTAATGATTTATTTATTTATTTGAAATTTTATAAGACATGCAATATTGTCTAAATAAGTGAGCACATGATTGTTGCACGCGCGTTTATGATACTTTTGAACAACAGTTGGAAGTTGGTCTTCGAATTGCCTTCTCTTTACATCAATTCCTTTTCTTGTACGTTGTCTCAGCTGTAGCTGACGCAACATAATTTCAGTGTCAGCTTGTTCCTTTTGCAGTTCTTTGAAAAAAACGTATAAACTTGGGTGATGTTTCCCAACAACTAACTGGAATCTTTTGTGCCACCCTTCGGATCGTATATATTCGTGCTGTACCGTCTAAGACTTAATCAAATTGATTCCATAAATGCAGAGCATATCTTGGAGAACCGCACGTAAGTCTCATTCCTCCACTGCGTTTCCAAATTCTCAACCGGCGCACGTGCGTGGTCTTGAAATAATCGATGATAAAATCTAATTAATTAGGCAATTTTTCGCGAATAGCTTGGAAAAATTTTTAGCTACTTCATCGGCAGGTATAAAAGCTAAAGCGCAAAGCAATTAGACTCCTTTCTTAGTACTGCTATTCTCACTATTGTAAGAAGTCTGAAGACCTTCAGTGATTACGTGGCGGTATACACTCTGTCGTAGGTGAAAGAAACAACATTTAACGTTGTCTTCGCCAAAAACTGTGATCACAGAATTTATTATCGTGACTCTAAAGTCGTTCATAATAAGTCTGGGCATGGTATCGAGTCCAAGACTGCGACCTTCTTGTAAAACCACCTCAAAAACTTTTTTGTGTGCTGATTGACGCTTATTTTCGAGCAGTGCATGTACGAAGGGAAGCCCGACGTCTTCGGCTTTTGATTGACGCCTACTTGATGTACTGCACCAAGTATCGAAAAGAGTTGAAAACAAGAGACGGCACCGTCTTGAACGTGCCATCGACAAACGCAACATCGCATTTGAATAATAGCTGTATTGTGTTTTCAGCTGTACCAAATATTATTATTCTTCCGCGGTCGTCGTCCTCTTCCTCTTTCTCGTCGTCATCCTCAAAGGATTCGTATAGCAGAAATCTACTTCCGCCCAACGTGAGTGGGCAGGAATTTCCTTGAAGTCCGATATACGCATAGGATTGGGAGGCATATTTGCGGGACGAACGCGCGATAATTGTTTGGCTAAATATTTTTGAGCTGGCTTTTCCTCCAGCACTTCTAAAATTTTCGTATGGAGGATATGTAAAAACCGTACTTTTACGAAGCTTTTAGGAAGTATTTACCTTTTGGGACATTTTTAAGTCCTCGACGCATTATTCGAGCGGGAGGCATATCTGGGTGCTCTTTCGCGGTTCTTTTCATTACAGCTTTCAATTTTACAGCTTGCACTTCCTACAAATTGGGTGCGTAAGTGTGGGGAGAAGCGTCAATACCTTTGTACACAAAGATGTTTTTCGGATCAGTTACAGGCGCTGTTGTCCCAAAACTTCACCTCCAGCGTGTATGGTCGACATTTCAACGTCGATCATGATGCGACCAAGAGAAGTAGCTAGTCCCTTGTCAGGATAACATTAAAAACTTTAGTATAAGATGATTGCTTGTACAAAAGGTAATCCGATGGTTTGCGGCTTACGATTGATGCCAACTTGCGTTACAACTCCTGCTTCTTCTTACCAGCAAGGATCGTAAAAGTTTTTAAAAAATTCCAAGCGCAGATTTGAACGTTCTATCGGCAAAGCAAACATCAAATTTAAAAAGTAGTTTTAAATTTTCGCCTACAGAGATAACAACAATTCTGCCATGGTCTTCATCCTCGTCTTCATCTTCATTGTCAAAAGAGTCGTAAATTGAGACATTAATGCCTCCTAATTTCTGCTGGTATTGCAATAGGATTTTTTGTAAATTCTACATGCAAACAAGGTTAGGAGGCAACTTTTGCGGACGAACAAACATTTGTTTTTTTAAATTAAGACAATTGATTGTTTGTAAGTGTAATCACGTTCAAATAAAATAGTACATAAATATGACAAGTAGTTCATGAATATGATATTATTTTAAGTCATATAAGATTAAATAAAATACTCAGTTGGTGTCATGCCAAACAGTAATCAGCAGTAATCAGAAAGATAAGCAGTAATGCGCAACAATGAAAAGTCATGAATCTTTTCATATGCAATCATCAAGAGTTCTGTAAAATAGTTAAGGAGGTGGGGGAGTGATAATAAAATGCAGAGATCACAATGATATTGATTTTTCTTGATAGTCTGGATTACGTAGAACTTATATCATTTTGAAAAGAATGATACAAATGAAAATAAGTATGATAACATAGGCTCTTATGAAACGTAACCTCGATTTCTTGTTTACATGGACAAATATTTTTGGAAAATGCAAAGATATTTAAAAAAACCATGCCTACGAATGAAGTATTGTTTCAAGATTCAGTGAGCAAAGTTTCGAGTCATGTTATAGTGCATTTTAAACAATGCCAACGCTAAATGTAAGCAAATTATTGAGTTCGTAGGGTGCAAGAGGGTGTGCGTGGTAAAGGGGGCCAAGCTGTGCGGGCCGGGGGGACTCCCCGTTCCTCGCCTCGCTGAATGATACTCCCAAACCTCTTTAAGTCATATCAGATAAAAATTACCTGCAAACTCGAATTCCTCGAAGTAATAAGCAGTGATAAGGGATGACTAGCGATAAAGAAAAGTTAACCAGTGATAAAAGTAATGATAACAACGATAAAAATAGACAATCATAATCGATGATAAGCAGTGGTGTTAATAAAAGATAATAAGCGCAATTTTGTTTGTAACTTAGTGTCTTATATCCTAGCGGAACCTCTACTCTTTACTGTCTGATCTACATATTTTAGTACATCAAACACAGTGAATTTAATCGCAACACACATAATGATTTAGCTAAATGAGTGAAGTTTTTTAGTTTAAAAATGCACAAGCCCCATTAACAACGTAATTATCGGTACACGCCCCATAAAAGAAAAAAATTAAAGAACCATCCAACGAACGACAGTCAATACTCAACGATCATAAATTCTGAATGGGCGCAAAAGTTGAATTCCCCGTGAAATATCGCGAGCGCCGTCGGAAAACAAGCGTAACGCTTTGTCAATACACCACGTACCGGCTGTTTAGCCCGGCACGCCATCACGCGCGACACAACGCTCGCCCACCGTCCGTCCCCCGAAAACGAACTTCCGAGCACACTGCAGTACACATTTCACTGCAGTTCCGCTTTCTTTTTTGCTCCCGTTTTATCCCTTTTCCCGCGGCCTCCGTGTCACTTTAACATTCATGCGTCTTTCTTTTTCTCTTTTTCGCCACCCCTCGCTCCCCCCTCTGTTCGTTTCGGCTGCCGTATGGGCGGATTGGCCGTGCAGCGAACAAGGGGGTGGTGGAAACGATGCGCGGAGAAGCGCAGGGTCACTTAATTGCCGGAAAATTGAAAACGAGCGGGCGCGAGAAAAGTTTAAACGCCGCAGATGAATCTCCCGCCCTCTGGTACTGCGTAGCGCGCGAGCGGGAGTACTGCAGGGTAGTCTTTTTAGGACACCCTTGCCCGATGCTTTATCCGCGACAAAGTGTTCGCGGGAGTAGTGCTTTTTTTTTCTTTCTCTCTCATGGGTGCCTCATTCTGCACTGTCGCCCTCCAACCCCCACCGATGGCCGGAAGTTTAGTGGAAATTGAAGTTGGTGACTCTAGTGTCACACTTATTTTACTCTATTTTAAGCTTATGAATCCCGGTGGAAGACGGGTAATGCTTAATGAAATTTTCCTTGGATTAATTTATTTATACATTATTAGGTTAATAGTAAAGTATGCATCGGGTTATCGAATCAGTGTTACTATTGATGTTTCTTTCAGGGCTTTTAATGCGCACAAGGTAGAGCTCAAGTAATGGTCAAAAATCAAAACATCAATGCGGGAAAATAATTGTACAAGCCCATTATTGTCAAATATTGTACAAGCTTATGAAAATTATTTGTTTGGTACATCTTGTGATACGTTAAGTCTTTTGTTATACAATATATTATTTTCAGAGACGCGCATCAAATTCTAGAACTTTTGCATTTCAAACAAATTGTATGAATAAAAATGTTATGTGGATGTACTTATATTATGTTGTGTTTGGTGTGGGGCTTTTCACACCCCCTTTACACGTGCCCTACATCCTCCTACACCCCCCACGAAATAACCATAATAAATTTTATTTTTTATTTTATATTCAGTTAAACATTTTTTGTCTCCCTACACCCCTCTACATATTTTTCACGAATCCCCCCTAAACCCCCCCCCCCCCAACCCCTCCCGCCCAAACCCCCATACGCGACTTAACTTTGAGAGAAAGCTTTATCTTTGTTACCGTGCGTTGACTGAAGTTGATATGAACATATCTCTGCACGAACCATAGGGTTGATAGTTTTGATTGACGTAAATTCATTGTTTAACATATTTTTACTCAATTAAAAATTGTTCAGTAAAAAAACAAGAACATCTAAATTTTACAAAAAAGACTGAAAAACCACCAACCGAGATAAAGCCATCAAGGCCCAGCCAAGAGGGAGAGTGCACCGACACAAGCGCGGACGCTAAAGACGCTCGTATAGTGCATCCAGGCTCGTTCACAGCGGCAATAAATAAGCCCCTCATCAACCCGTCCATTAGGCCGATCCGAAAAATGCATATGCATCCTCGGCGATTGTTTTCTCCCAACCCTTTGTCTTTTTCTTTTTCCAACACGTCGCGCCCGCGTTTGCTCATGAATTATGAAACGAGCGTCGCGCGAGATCCACATGCTAAATTAACGGCAGGGCGGTCACGGATGGTATACAATGTTGTACTTTATACACACATACATGCATGTAGTGTACGGTGAAGGGGTACAGGTGCGCGTGTCACCGTTTGTTGGCGGCGAGAAAAAGACAATTATTATCATATACCCAACGCTCGCGACCCGCTTGAGACGTGTAACTGCCAATTTATGGGTGTTCATGTGCGGGTGAGTGTAGCATACGAAAGGGCCTGGGACGCGCATCCGCTGTCGCGTGTATTACAGTGTTGAAGATGCCGACACCTGACGAGCTTACGAACTCGTGAATTCGAGTTGCACGTGATTCCGAGCGTGTCTTTTTTTTGATGATTTTAGCGAAATAGTGCAGGTGCGAATGTGACCTTATTAGGTTCAGTTTGATGGGAAGTTTTACACGATTTCCACTACAAAGGTACTGTTTTATATTGCATTGCACAGGGGAATACTTCCGATTGCGGACATAGCGACATTAAATATTAAAAAAATAACAACGAAGACTTTGTCACAATTCGTATTAGAATCATCTAGACTCGACATTTACAAAGATATTAATTGTTTAAATGTCAATGCACTATAGGTAAATAGTGCATTTTGCAATTCGATCGTTTTACGATTTTTATCCAAGTCATTGTAAAAAAGATAGTAGAGAAACGAATAATAAAACTTACCTGGCAAGTTGGACGTTTGTTTTTGCGGCGTACGAGCAATCGTTGCATTTAAATGGTCTGATTTCTTTGGTGCTCTCGTGCACAAGCTCTCGGTGTCTCTTCAATTCGTTGGCGGTCCGAAGAATGATTGGGCAGCCTGGTAACCCACATTTATACTTTTTCCCAGCGTGACACAGGATGTGTTGCCTGAGTATGTGTCTGTTGGTAGAAGATTCGCCATATATTAGTAAAGGTTTATCGCATCACATGATGTTAATATTGTTTCATCATAATAACGCAACGTATGAATAATTATAATGTTACATAAAAAATAAGTTTAATCGAATAACGTCACGTATTGTGATTTATAATTGTACGATTGTATGCGAGCTTAAAGCTCTTTTTACGTTTTATTCACTAGAGCGAGAAAATAGAGGAGACAGAGTCTTGAACCCAGTACCGCTATGAGATTACCAGTCTATTTCCCTATTTTTTTTTTTTTAAGGAACGTTTTATTCATAACATATATATATATATATATATATATATAATGGTTGGTTTACAAGCCTTAATAAGACGTAAAAAAATAAGCTTAACGATAATCTTATTTTAATATACTAATTGGCTTATTATTATAGCTCCGCAAGTATTTCATATGTGGTGTTAAGCTTTTTTTAAGCGGGTTGTATATTTGTCAACTTTGATATATCTTCTAATTGTACATTATTGGTGTTTGTATTGGAGAAAAAGTTGTAAAATCTTCAAAACGCTCGCTCTTTTACAGGGTAAATACAAAGAAAAAAGATCGTATCTCTATACACAACTTGTGTTATTATAACAACATAACAACGAAATAATATAATTTTTTAATATAATTGAACACGTAATACATAATCGATTTTTCGTACCTGCGGCCCTAAAGCAATTACTGTACGTCCGCTACGCGGATCGAAGCAATTGTTTTACAGCTGCTTAGGTACGAAAAATCGTATACGCACCACGGCCGGAAGTAAAGAAGCCTCAGGTCGTCCGTTTATTGTCCTCGGCTTCGCCTCGGACGATAACACACGGATGATCTGAGACTTTCTTTACTTTACCGGCCTAGGTGCGTAACATACTAATACGAATCTTGTTACATCATTTTTAGTTATCTGCAGGTAGCCACCAATATTTATCATGTTTACGGTAATTATTTTTACGATCTCGGTTTGGCATAGCTTTACTATATTTAAGCGGTGTTATATAATCGACGCTCACAGGAATTTGTTTGTTCCTCTGGTGACGGGCCCAGTAGTAGATGATTGGAATTTTATTTGTGTTTTGTATCAAATTTTGTCTGTCTAGATGCATGAACGTTTTTGGTGGTAGTGTGCCACTTTTTTTAGATTTTTCGAAATATTGTTTGTTGGTATTGATTATTTAATCCGAAATAATCGGGTTTCCAACGTTCTTGCATCTAGCAAATTAATCTCTAGTAATTTTTATGATAATATTATCTACCCTCGGGATATCCGCCTTATTATATAGTTCTTGGCTCGAAATGTACTTTAGATAGTTCGATTTTTCGCTACGATATGTGTTCAAGCATGCTCTAATACATTTCCTTTCGAACGACCTCAGACGCTCCATTGTAACAGCGCTTTGGTTGAACCAAATTGGTGCAACATAAGTTAAAATAGGGCGGATAAATAAACAGTAGCATATAAGATAAGCCTTTGGGTTGAGATGTTTGTTGTAAACGAGTCTGTTTAATCTGTGAAACATTTTTTGAGCCTTTTTTAACTGAGAGATGAGGTTCTTAATAGGCGGTCTACTTGAACCCTTTAGATACTTAACTGAGTTTTTATGGGGGATTGGTACTAGGTCTTCGTCCTCCGTATTTATGTATATTTGGAAATCGCGCCAATTGAGTCTCTCTACTTTGCTAAGTCTCGTGTGATCCAGTCTTAATAGTATGGTTTTACATTTTCCGGATTTATCTTTAGTTTCCACTTACGATAGTAATCGTTTATATTTCTGACGATAGGTTAGAGTTTATCTTTTCCTATTTTTGGTGTTTTTGCATTTGTGTAGACTGCGAAGAATAGCGCACTAGCGTTTTTGTTTTGATTTAAGTTAGATAGTTTGGCCAGGCCACTTATGAGTATGTTGAACAAGACCGGCGCGTTTATGGTGCCTTGTTGTAGCCCTTCGTATGTTTGAAAGCGGCGTGATTCTTTGTTGTGTATGAGGATGTTTCATGTGCAAGCTCTACCGCTAAGGTGGCAGCACACCCAAACAGCCCTTTCATGGCCACCACGTGCGTTTAGTATAACTATATACGTCAGTGGTGTATATAGATCATTACTGACTATACATCTGACTGATGTGTATATAGGTATACTAAACGCACGTGGCAGCCATGACAGTGCTGTTTGGGTGTGCGGCCTCCTTAGCGGTAGCGCTTGCATATGAAACATCCTCATAGTTCACAGTTTCTAAGCATGTCAAACAGTATGTGAACTATGTGATTTGGAAACTTTTTTTGTTAATAGTTTAAAAATTAGCCCTTTTATCCAAATACTATCAAGTGCTTTTTCTAGATATATTAGGTATGTGGCTATCATTTCATGATTATTTAGGTGTAAGCATGCTGTTCAGATTAGAATAGCTTTTTTGAACGAATCGCGCCATTAGGGCTGTCCTTGGCCTTGGGACCAAGAGACAGTTTTCTAGTCATTGTTTTGATCCTTAGTTGGTACATAGTTACTCTAGTTTTCGGTAACTACCCCCCCCCGCCGCAGTCGCGAGACTAAGCGACTCGGCGTTCTCGATCTCTTCGCTCCTTGACGTCGATCAGGACGGATCCAACTCATGGGAGCTTTTTTTCGTCGATTGTCCGTTTCGCTTCGCTCCTGGTCGACTCAGGATCCTTTTGATTGTTAGCCTCGCCAAGCCCGATCTACGTTACGCAACGATCACGAATTTGTAAGCTGTATCGTTCTTATTTGTGTATTTCGATAATCAATAAGTTTTCTTGACACTCACTGTGTCTAATTATTGTTTATATAAATATGTTAATAGCCTGTCTTATAATACATAAATTGTTTGGAATAAATTGGTGTTTCTTATTTATTTCGATCACGCTTCCACACTTGCGCCATTCTCATTTTTTGTGCTTCATCTCAATGGCCTTTCTTGCCTCAATAGATTGGTCGAGATGGCACTGATTGATCATATGCATCAGTTAGGAATTTATTTATTGCGTGTACCGTAGAGTGTTTGAATTTAAAACCAAAGTGCACATCAGGAATGATTAGCTTGGTAAGGTAAAAATCGTTAATTTTATGGTTTAGTAGGGCTTCAAAAACTTTACTGATATTCGGTAGTAAGCATATAAGTCTATAAGTTACAGACTAACTTTTCCCATTTCTCTATCATCCGACCTACACGGACAGAAAATCATCAAATCGAATTTATACATGTAAGATGATTATTTGCTGCCAAGGATATCAAAATAAACTATAAATTATTTTTCCGCAAACAAATAAATAATTTATTACGACTATTTACATTATGTAAAATTTTACCTGTGAACAAAAAAACAACATTCAAAGTTAATTTTGTATCACTTCTTTATTTACACTTTCATCACTCTCAGTTCAACTTACTTGTCCTTCATAAATTTTTATCCAACTCTTTTTATATGTGCACATGTGCTTACTCACATACTCATCTATCTATCAATCCCCAACTATCTCTTTCAATTCATGACCCCCTCTTTTATGTTGGGCTGCAAGGATCCCAAACCCAGTACCCAAACGCAATGGTAAAGTATATCTATATAGTACAGTTTGACCAACGTTTGATATATCTATATATACCGGTTTTGGTACCGGGTTTGGGATCCCTGTTGGGCTGTCACACTACAACCACATATAGAGTAACAAAATTTGAATTAAAAAATATTTTTTTACATGCATGTACAGATTAGGGTAGCCATTTTGAAAATCCCCAATGAGAAATCATCAAACGGGCTTAAAAACTCCAGTTTGACCCTAAATGCATCCAAAGTACTTCATTCAGTGCAATAGGGGAAAAAAAAGAGGGA
>JAPYYV010008048.1:0-16317 GCA_030522625.1 Copidosoma aretas | reverse complement strand
TAATTTTTTTATCATGATTTACAAACAATTGAGCAAGTACTAGCGAGTTGAACATAACTGTACACTATGGCTTAGAGTTGCCTATGCATCTATGACGTCGTGGCTAATACATCGTTTTCGAGCAGTGAAGTCACTCGTCCTTTACTCCGAACTTTAACGAGCTCTATCTCAATTAGTTCTTGTTTATGTGAAAAAAGAAAAAATACGTATTCAATATTTTTTGATAATCCATCTGACGGACCAAATAGATTTTTTTAAGAGAAATGCTAATTTCCAAATTATTAGAAAGATATGTATATCATATAATAAAATATAATTTATATCTAATAGATGGTTACATAACGTTTCAATTTTCTCGGCAACATTAAAATTTCCATATTCACATCAAAGTTGCTATCCTTTTTCGGTAAAAATAGTCATCAGTTACAAATAAGATAATCCTTCCCCGAAAGGCTGTGAAATTTCGTTCTCACTTATTAAACTCTCTTTTTTCAACCTAATTCATCAATCATCTGATTTCCTTTATGAAAGTATATTATTTAAAACAAAGACGAGTTTTCATGAATAAATATCTAATGTTCGTGCGGCATAAAAAATAAAGGAAAAAACAAATTTGAGCAAAAATCCAACCACAAATTCCAGTCTTTTATATCTCTACTTTTTCGGGTTGAGGTATCCGAGATGTACGTATCCTGCATATAAAAGATGCTGCACATATATCCGTGACATGAACCTGCTATCGAATTTAGTAACAGGTAACAGGCCATCAGAGGACCAGAGTGAGAAAGAGAAAAAGATTTTCACCTCGATTTTCACTCTTATCGTGTTGCTCCTTATAGGCAGTGACACATGTCATAAACGCATTGTAGATTAGTAGATAAGAGGGTACTTAGATATAGTGTAGACATGCACTACAAAAGAGGCTCTTTGGGCCTTTTGGCTTGGAAATAATTAGTGTTAAAATCGCACGCTGCACCGATTATGTATTTTTAACATGAATGATAATACTGCTATCAATAGTTTTATAAATAAGTTTATAAACTTACTCGACGAAATGATAAAAATAAAACATTGTTTCAGGCTAGTGTCTAGGCTGCTCTGTCTTTTCTGTATTACTTAGAAGAAAAGGATTTTCTGAAATGGATTATTTACGAGATGCAAATTAATCCTAAAGATGCTGTTGATAAGTTAACGCTTTTAAATCTTATATATGATAATCCATCAGGTAAAAATGACTTGAGTGGAATCACACTAAGGGCCTCAGATTATTTTTTCTTAGACACGCATATTACTATTCTGCTACGTCAATTCATGTACAGTATGCTACTTGTTTTTACTTTATTGGGAGCTTATGGTTACAAGAGTTGCACAACTCGACCTGGTTGGACACTCCTTTTTAATAATTTCGCTCTCACATGTGCACTGTTTGTAGTACCTCTTTTAGTAGCAAATTACACTACGGTAAAATATTACTTAATGTAATTTGTGTGCTACGAAAATTATTTCTAATTTATTGATTTTATTTACGTTTTAGTTACTATTAAATTATGTAACTACTTTTGGATTATTTATTTCCTTTTGGAATGTAAGTAGTTGAATGTGCTTGTCTATAGGATGTTTAAATATTTGTTTAAATGTTTCAACAGGTGGTATTACTAATATTTCAAACGGGAAAACTTAGAGATCCTTTTTCATACGAATCTTTGAAATCTTCAATGGAACAATTGGCGAATGAAGAATTAAAATATATGAGAGAGGATTTCGATAGTCAAAAATATCTAAACAGTATTATACATAGAGTTTATGCAAAAACCAGATGTCAATACATTTTTCTTTATTCCAATGTAAGTTATAATTTTTAATCAGAAGTAATAATTATTATAATTCTAATCAATAAAAAAAGTAAAAATATTGAGTATCAAAAGAACAGTTTATTTTTGCCTACAGGTGATGATAATATTAATAGGATTATATTTTGTGCCCACCTACATTAATTTCACGGAATACCGATTGGGGAACAAGAACATAGACATTGCTTATGAATTCGACAAGATTTCAAGTTTAGTACATACAGTTATATCTAATACACACAGTTTATAACACAAAAAATTACATGACATAAATTTCTTTTTCTATACACAGCCAGATCGCTTTTGACAATAGTTGTGACGTTGGTTGCGTTTTTGTGTATTATTGTACAACGATTTGTATTCGTATTGAAGAACAGAGTAAGAAGATATCTTTTATTGCCGTCGCTTACGTTTTTTGGATGTCTTATTGTATACCATTGCTACTTCGGAATGTCTATCTTTATGCACTATCCTCGGGAGGTGAATGTTGCTACGTTGTTAATTATAAGATGTATTGGGATATTTTTTCTAAGTATATCTGCATGCTTTTTTTCAGCACAAAAGGTTTCTTTTGCTGTTATCAAATGGACTTTTTTTCAAACTCCATGCAAGTATCAAATGATTTTGTATGGTATCAAACACATGTGCTTATAATATACTATATTTTCATTGTAGATTCAAATGTGGAAGGGCGTGTATCAATATTACAAATTAATATCAGATGAACCAGCTAAAAATGTAAGTGAACACTCTCATGAGCACAATAACTAAGACACAATTGCAAATATTATATCGAAAAATTATTTTTAAATTATTTAAATTAAATTTTACAATAAATTGTTTATCAATCACATGTTATTTGCAATGTAAATTATTACTTTCTGTAATTTTTAATAATAATGTTCTTTTTCTTCAAATTCCCGCGTTTTTTGTTGTGGACGATTCTAGACTGAGGCTGCAGGCAAAAGTCCCTAGATGACAAGATGCAACCAGATTACCGTTCTAGAACAGTAATTTTAATAATTTTTTTCTCTCAGTGTAGAAAGTACTAAACCTAAAGCTGTATCAATAACAATTAATTAATGTGCCGAAAAGTTAATCCTAGTACAAAAATGATAAAAAGTATCGCCAGTTATCAGTACTTCTTTAATATTCGTATACTTATAAGCCAACGTTAATTTCAAACTTTGAGTCCAATTATTTAGAATAATAGTTTCGATATTTTTTTTTCTAAGTCAAATATTGGTGATTCATTAATAACATAGATTTAATGCAATAGGAGCTCCTATTAGCGAATCTGCTGTAAGATACCGTAAGGGAAAATGGTATTTGACATCCGCACTTTACTAAACGTAAGACTTGCGGAATTGTAACGCAAGAAGCTACTCGTCTGCCGTCAGTCTGACGCAAACCTGCAAAAGCAGATAATACATAAGTCTTACGGAAGATTATGAACGATAGAAACTTTGCGCAAGAATTCTATTTATTCAATTTAAATTATCAATCTTAGTAAATAATACATAATATAGAGTCTATTACAGTGGATTGTTTGATTGTAAATTAATAAAGTATGTCCATCGATAAAAGTTATTGAATGATACAATTTTTAACAATCAAGCATGCTGCAGCTATGACAAGCTTTACAATTAAACAAGATTACACAAGAAATGTGTAATAAGGTGCGACAAATAAATATGAAATCAAAGAAAGAATATTCAACAACTTAAACTTCTGCATGGATCTTCGAAACGTATTTAATTGATATACACCAAGCTTCATGTTTCGTGCGCCAATTAAACTAGCAGTATCAACTGTTGGATAGTAAACTTATGACAAACGACAACACTTCTTAGATATTTCACTACGGCCGATAAATCCTAACTGCATTTTATTATACATTTAATCATTAATATAGTAAAGAAATTGACAATTATAATGAACAATCTTGATAAACAACCAAATATAACCAGACACCTGTACTTAAATTATTGTCTTAATAAATTCCGCTTCATTGACCAGGCATCCAAGCAGGCAAGCGATTTTTAGAATGCACCCTATCAAGGCCCCTTGTATGATAAATAGTCTGTGAAATTTTCGGAATGATCGCAGACTGTCGTAGATCACGATTGCATCCAAAGTGTTCGACGTAAATTTTTGAGTATTAAGTATGCCAGACTAATTAAGAATCGAGGAGTACGTGGCAAGATGTTACGATTAAATCAGAATGTATAATTATATTAATCGGTATGTTGAGTTATGTTTTTGTGTTTGGGGCCACAGTCGTTATTTACATGGATTTTGGGTTTCCCATTATTTACGTCTGACTAATACCCAAGATATCCAACCGACAAGACATAACAGCACAATTACTACAGCAGCACCGACGCATATCCAAACTATTGGAGAAGTAGGAGAAGCTGATGTACTTTGTGCTTCCGGGACTGATCCGATCGACAAATTTTGAGTCCCTTGGCTACTAATGTTTGCATTGGGTTGTGCCGCTAACGGTTGTTGGGAGGCAGTCTCAGAGGACTGAGACCCAAACCTAGTCTCGATTGACGGACTTTGAGTTCCTTGGCTACTTGATTCTTCATTGAGTTCTGCCTCAGCAAGTACCGGAGGTCGATAGGGATCATCTGATTGAAACGTCGATTCAATGCTGGTTGAGAATCCAGTTGAATTAGAGCACCTTTCGGATTTATTTTTTTCGCAGATAATATTTGGAATTACCTTGAAAAGAGAGAAAATTAAATGCAGCAAATATTTAATAACAAAATACGTCACTTCGATTCATAAAAGTTTGCTTTCTCAAAGATAAGAGGCTTTTATTTCATAATAATAAATGTTATTTATACCCCGACAATCAGTTTATCAAACCATTAATATTCATTGTAAAAAACAAAATAGATTTATATATATTCTTATAATTTATTTATGAAATACACAATTATTCCATAAATTATGGTCGTAAATTAGCAGGAATAAAAAAAACTTTTGTGCGGGTAACACCGTAAATTTATCATTTTTCCTTAATATTTACTTGTATTAATAACCCCGAATAAAATAAAGTACTTAAAGCGAAATCCATAAATTTCATAAAAATTTATCAGTAAATTGACAAAGAAATCTGTGCACAAAAACAAAATAACTTTTTATACCTGTTTATATAAGTTTATGATTCTTAATTGATTAACTTTTTTCGAAAACTATTGTTTTTAATTCGATATAATATTTACATGAATATAAATCAAATAGCTCAATTTTTCTCGATCATAAACAAACTTAATTATTTTTTTATTAAAGAGCATAACTTTGTTGGAAAAGAAAAAAAAATTGTGTAAATTTTCAGTAGGTTAGTACCATAAAACGTAAGTCAATAACCGAAACGTTTCATTTATCATATGATCACTTATGTTGAATCAAAGATGATTTGTTACTTTTATAAGTATGACATACATACAGACTTTTTAAAAAATACATCATCATACTTACAAAGATAAAATAAGAAAAAAAAAAAAAAAAAAATTATCACAATTTTCTGATCCAATACAATGTTTTCTCTTTGAAAAAGCAATACTGTATGCTATAGTGTTTCATTCATGAAATACAAGTTTTTTTAAATCACCTCGATTCTCCGTTCACTGGTCCATTTTTTGAATTTTTCGCATCCACAAGTTTCGTTATTGAATTCGAATTTAATAATGCCTAAATTACCCGTACGTAACTTCCTTAAGGACCTCAAGGGCGCCAGGTCGTCGACTGTTATAGTTTCTATTATAGTTGACTCCAGGTTCAACTCTATAACTTTGTGCAGTGACTTAAAGCCTGTCATCTTACGTAAAAAAAAATTCCCTTCCAGACTCAGGTACTTAATGGGAGCAGTAACTTTTACAGACTCGAGAATTTCTTCGTTGAATTGAGCAAAGCTGAGATCAAGTATTTGCAGATGCGGAAGAGTAAAGATTTCTGAGAGCAAGTTTTTGTCATCTCTTAAATAATTAGCTCCAAGATCGAGGATTCTTAACTTTTGGAGAGGCGCAAAAGTACCTTTTTGGATTTGTTTTATTTCATTTTCGTGAAGATATAGCTCTTCGAGCTGAAGGTACTCGAAAAACGAGTTATTCTTAAGAGTTTTGATCTCGCTTTCACTGACGTTCAACATCTATAAAATTATTATTGATAAAACAGATAGTCAGCGAAATTTTTTAAGCATGTATGCACGTACCTTGATTTCACTTCTCAAGTTCTCGGGAATACGTTCAAGTTTATTGCAGAATGCTTTTAATAAATTGGTTGATTCATCATATCGACACTGCGAGCCCGCGATGATAAGGGGTGTGATCATCATTAAAATCAGCTTTATTAAATACATTTCTAGAATTTTTTTTAATTAAATTAAAACAGCTACTATTCAAGCAAAATGAAGCCAAAACTCGTAAGCTTTTCGTATGGAACGGAAATACTGTACTGCCCATCAGAGCTCACGCACGCTTTTGTCTCTTCCAACTGTCGCTGTGGAAAAAATGTTATCTCAGTAAAATGGTTTTTCCTCTATACCGCCCCAAACCAACGATACCCGTGAATCGTTTATTTTTTAGTATATAGTACAAAGTTCGTGATGATGAACATTGTTTTATTTTTCTAACATGATGGCTGGTTTCTTTTTAAACAGTATTATAAATTTTATTACCTGAATAAACATTCAGTCTAAGCACGACTCTTGCCACTGACTGCTTATGCTTGATTTCTCCGTGAATTCGGAAAGGTTTGACAAGTCATTAACATGATATCTATTCTCGTAAACTATGAACGGATACGCTGAAATGACAATCACTTCATAAGTAAAACAAACTTTTTAGAATATCGATGACTGTGGAATTTACACAGTGTGAATATTTAAAAGTGGAGGCTAGTTTGTGGTATTTCTTAATTTTATTCAATTCTAAAGAATCATTCAAATGAGTGGGAAGAAATTTCTCTTGAAAGTTCCTAAATTAAATCGTCCCCAACTGTATTATTTTTGAATAAACAGCCTCAGTATCATGGATCTAGAAAATACTGTTTATTAAAAAATTCAGCTTAAGATACAAATTTTGGTTATTTTCAAAAAGAAGATAAAAAAATACGATAAGCGTTTCACACGTCCTATTGTATAAATTAGTAGTACGTAGGTTTAGTAGTAACTCACTGATAACAGAAAGCAAGAGGTTAGTTCGAACTTTTTTCGTAGATTTTTTGAAATAAAATTTTTAATACAAATTTTTACGTCACATCTAGACGTTTAAGATTTTGTTTTTACTTACGTTAATGACATGCATCCAGCGATGTAACAAGTGCGCTCTAAGAGCCCTATATATATAAGTACGTAGTAGCTAACCAGTTAGTATACGTTAAAATTTAAGAAGTTATAGCAACTTCGTTTATATCGATATAGGTTATTGAAGTCGAATGTTGAGAAATCGTTCCAGTAAAATCAGGTTCCCTCCGGGTACGTGATATTTCCAAAAATACATTAAGATGATTGTGTTCGTCCATTAAAAATCTTTTCACCGAAAATGGACAGGTCACACCGATCAGCCCCGAAAAAAATACGTTTTAAACTAGTTGCAGCAATAATTTAACATTAAAAAATAAGTAGATTTTGCAAAAGTCGAAAAAAGCATATACTAGAAATACGTATTGAAGGGAGGGGTGCTCGTTCGCTTAACAGAGATAAATTATTGACTATTAAACAATTGTTTAGGGAACGCCACTTTTTAAAAATAGATGATAAATGCTCTCAATTGATTTCTTGCTTCTGTTGATACTGACCCATGACTGCCAAATTATTAGTAGTACATACAATTCAAGTCAACAGTTAGTGTCGAAACGGTCTATAATATATTCAGCCATCTTCTGTCCAGACCACATAATTCAGGCATATGATTTATGCATTCCTTTTTACTTCTAACGTTTTTGAATAGCTTTCGTAAATTGGTAGCTAAGTCCAAAAACATATTATAAAAAAAAAATTAATTCTATATAAAGTTATTGGCATTATCTCCTAGTAATTTTGAAAAAAGTATGAGTTAAAATGATATCGAAGATGATACCTACAAATTTTTTGTGAATATCAAAATGCTTTATTTTTATCAATTTGTTGTCAAAATTTTGTTTAAATATAAAGTGACTTGTCTTGGAGTCATCCTGTTCTGTGTTAGTAGTGTCATGTTATAGTATACATATATTTGTGTTGATTCAAATTACGTAATATGACATAAACTTAGAGTTTCTAAAACACATATGATTCAAAATAATTAGAATTTTCTGCTTACGGGTTCTAAAACTCACTTGTGTTAAAATCAAAATATCGAAAACAATAAATTTGATATCCAGTACTGCCATTTCACGAGAAAGTACAATGGTTACGTACAGGTTTCTAAGATAAAAAATAGATTAAAAAATAAAAAAGAAATCTTTTTCGTCATAAATGCATGAACTTCTCTTTCGAGAGCGTTAAATAACCAGCATGGCAATAACTATTATGAATAAATTGTCATTAATTCGATAAAACAATTATTTAAGCGATGTTTATCATGAAAAAAATTATAATATAGAACCTTGTCTGTTGAAAAACTTGATGATCAAGATGTTGTTTTTCAAGCATTATCTTTTTCCCATAACTTTGTTGGCAAAAATAAAGTCACCAACTTTTTATGAACACTGTTAATTAATTTCACAAGTAGAGTGATACGTGAAATAGGGTACTCGCTTTTTCGAGTACAGATTGAATGAATTTCAATAATGGAAACGTAACAGCTACTATTCAAGCAAAATGGAAACCGAAGCGCAGCTTTTTGTGTGTAACAAAAAACAGTCAGTCCCACCAGAGCTCACACGCGCTTTTATCTCTTTCGACTAAGATAATGGAAAAATAATGTTTTTAACAGTTTCGATAAGGACGCTTCGAAATGGAAAAAAGTAGTTAAATCTCAAACAAATATAGGTTTTTGATAACTTTAAAGCGAACAAAATAACGTATGTGAGATGGTAAATTTCCAAAACCAAAATAGTATATTACGCATCAAGGGAGGAAAAGTGAAAAGTGCTCTAGATCACATGTATATTCTTTATGTCCTCTCGTGGTGCGTATACGATTTTCCGCCAATCCTGCGCCGGGAGGAGAAAAGTTCCTTTTTTTGGCACTGTATATAGTGAACATTTATTGAGATACTAACTTCTTTCGAGCATCAAATCATCAATGTCGGTGAAATATTTATTTTTTACTTTAATGTAGTACAAAGTCCATAGTTGATGAATATTTTTCTATTTTTGAAGCATGACGGCCTTTTTATTTTTGAAATCTGCTGGATTTCTCCTTGAATTTGGAAATAAATCGTTATGCCATTATTATGCTTTTTTTTAACGGATAAGCTGCTGAAATGATCTAAATTATTATTTGACTAAAAAAAACATTTCACAGATATTTATGAGTTGGCATCGACATAGCGTGATTATTTTCGACGGTAAAATAAATAAATAAATGTTATTATAAACGATACATCACCAGACGGAATTTCCGTTTATTTGTATTGGGAACAAATGTGTAACATATTTCTTTGGGTTATAATTGGCGGGTCCAGTTGACAAAATCATAACTTTTAATTATTGCCTCATAGAAGATACAAAAATACGTTTAATTAAAACATGGTCACTTGCACAGAGCACCAGAATGTCTTAAGCTGCTCTGAACTCCGGGGCATATGGATGAGTCCGCCAGTCTGGAGACCAATATAGACTTCATGTATAACCACACGGTGGTCACAACTTTAGAGCGAAACAATTGACTAAATTCCTTGGTAAGTATTATATTTTTTATATTTCATACATTGCTTCATATTTATTTTTTCTTGATCCATTACGAGTTGTAAAGTAAGAGTTTTCATTTTAGTCTCATCAATTTGCAGGATTATTTTTTATTATTAAGAATAACTATTCAAAGAAAAATTAGTACTCAAACAGCGAGGATGTTTTTTTTTCCTTTTTGGTAAAAACGTTTATTATTACATCGAATCTCAGTGATTACATGTACAGCATTGTCAAACGTGAAGTTATAAGTACATGACGGTGTAAGGGTGTGATGAATATAGGTAAATCAATTTTTTTTAACGTAAAACATAAATATAATTCATCTGTTATCTTTCGACAATTTGAGTACGTAAATAATTTTCTGGTTTTTTTTTCAGTACGCAGTTCGACTCAGTAATTTGTTAATCTCGATCGAGAAGTGAATATTTTTAACGACATACAATTTTTTACAAATTAATGAGAATTTTTCAGAACGCAAAATACGTTGTGAAATAGAAATCAAACGATTATTAAGTAACTTAATTAATTCAATTTTCCAAAATTCTGAGAACACGATTAAAATATACAATTCAATTCGAAATGATGATTGTTAATACTTGAATAAAAAAATAAAGTTTACGCGTATTTTCTTAGATAATTAGTGGTCTTTCGCAAGAAAGAATTAAAAACGTATACAATAAGTACATAAAAAAAATATCATAGCTGCGATGTGCCATACACGATCGGCCTCTACAATACAATCATAAATCAATAAATAAGACTATTATAATTTGTGTGTAAATATGCGTCATCCTTAGCTCAGAAGTTAATCTACAAGTTATTCTCCTACACATACGGAAATGACGGACACGATTTATGTTTTATATCTTTGTTTTTCTTCGGCTTACTGACTAATGACTATTTAGACTGCTCCAACGCTCCGTATAAAAAATAACACACGAAAAAGTCACCCCCGCCTGAAGCACGCGAAATTACTTTCCGCTCCTGTATGCATACGCAAGTTGTTGTTTGCTCTTTGTCCGCTTTACCAAAGTTCATCTGGTCTTTTTTTGTTCGCTTTAATCAAAATATCTTCGAAAACCCTTTTTCGCTCGCTTCTATCGAACGCATATTAAGTAGGGAGTGACGGATTGTATCCAGTAAACGAAAACAAAGGCCGCCGATATAACAGGTCAGGCGTGTAGCAGCGTTTGGTAAATTTGCATTCTATTGAAGTCGAGCTTTTATTACGATTTACTCGTTCAATGTAATGCTCACTTTATAATGCGTCATTTCGAGTACAATATACATGTATAATTCCATCATAATTTTATTCAATGCACACTCGCGTAAACATTTACACATAATTAATATCGTACAATATTTTTCTTCGAGATATGTTAAAATCTGTATCTTTGATAGTAGTCGCTTCGTTATATTTATTGTTTATTATTGCGTTATTTTCATTTACTGGACGTTCGCGTGTGCAATTTAAACAATATTGATTGCGCATACGACGAAAAAAAAAGATGCCACCTTCTGTTGCATCATTTTATGCTGCGAAAAAAAAAAATTATTTGTCGAATTAAGTAGATATCAATTAGTCATACTAAGAACACATTTTGATTTTTCTTTTGTCGTGGTACGTTTTATTCATCAAAGAATAATGTATATTTCTTTCGTAGGAAACATGTATATTGTATTGTATAAAAGTGAAAAGCGGAGGGTGGAACGTTTTTTTTTGTTTTTGGTTGTATTATGTTGATTTTCTGCAGTAAAAAAGTTTGATGCATACCATGGAATCTTATTTGTATGCTGGAAACCGTTTTTTTAAAAACTTTTAAAATTTCCAAAATTCGATGATTAGGTATATTAGAATTTTTACTACCATATAACAATTATTGTTACAATCGTCATCAATGATACCTTACTTTATCGATAAAACTTGCATATAATTATACTTCACGAAAAACAGACCCAGAACAATCCAAGTATAAATCCACATCTTAACGTACGTACGTATATGCCCAAAAAAATTTGTATCGATAATCATATGTACAATTAGGTATTGATTTCTTATTATTTATACATCGATAATTACGACTGCTATAAATACAATACTTTTCTAATGTATAAACTCTCGGCCAATAATATCTATATTTATTTATGTATAATTTTATTTAAAAAATTAATTTACGCATAATCCTCGTGTGGCAGATTTTTCGAACAATAAAATCTTAAAAGGTTCATTTTCTTTTTTTACAAAACTTTGGCGGAGGCATTTTTAAAAACAGATATTTCCCATTGTCGCTCGATATTGTTATTTTCAAAAAATTCCTTCAGTGACATAGACATTTCGAGATACGATTAACACGATAGCTTTAACAATGTTTCAACTATTCTTACGATTATTATTTTCAACCACGTAAAGCCTAGTCAATCAGTGGATGGACTGTGGCTGTTCAAGCACAGGAGTTGTATCTCAGATATAAAAGCGTTAGTTGGAGCTCGCCTGCAGAGAGGGGGCTCCCTGGCCTGCGGAGAGGGAACTGCTCGCCCACTGGGGTTGTAGCGCGTTATTCTTTTTGACTGATTTTGTCCGGATTTTTGCTCTTTTTATTCGTGCAAAAGACGAAAATTGGTTTCAAAGTTACGCACTACCGCCCCGCGGAGAGGGAATGTGCTTGAACAGCCACAGTCTATCTACTTCAATATATATTTAAGGTTGTTCTGTCGTCATGTCAGAGTAATGAGAAATCAATGAAACAATCTTTTTTCAAACAATCTTGATACAATCATCTATCATTTGACCAAATTTCAGATTGATCCGTTCGCTCAGAGCCGTCCTTATTCGCGAAATCTATACGGCTTTTCATGGGTGATCTCGGACAAGATCTATAAAACTTCTAATCAAAAGTACTTCCAATGTTTTTTCGAGCGAAAATAAAATATTGTTTTTCTGGTCAATTGTTTTATCTTCAATAGTTGGCAGCGAATAGTACAACGTAGGAAATAGGGATCCCCCTTCACCCCCGCGTACAGACGACAGAACAACCTTAATCCATCTATTTGCAAATCCTCTGCACCACACCTACAGTAGCTTAGTTCTTTTTTTTTTTTTTTTTTTTTTTTTTTTTTTTTTTTTTTTTTTTTTTTTTTTTTTTTTTTTTTTTTTTTTTCTTTTCCATCTTACACAAGTAACCGCGAAAAACAATTATTGAGATTCATTCGAACGATCGACCCGCATAAAGTATATTAGATTAAGTAACTCGAGTGAATTGTATAGTTTGAAATAAATATTCCAGGGTCGAACGATGGCTGACGTTGTCGTAGGTACACCATTGCAAAGTATACGAGCAACAAGTCGATCATCTGCTCGCATCCCTCTGCAAACTTGCAAGTCAAGCACCGCTCGCAAGAATGAACGGGCGCGCAGAAAAAGCCCGCGCCTGCCCCCCCCCCCCCCCCCCAAAGTTCCGCGCGCAGCTCGCGCAACATTATCCCGCCGATTTACGACTGCTCGCGAATCGGCTCCTTGTCGCGAAGCAGCTGCTCGGTATTGGCGCTCGCCGCGTGGTGTATCTGCTGCTCCTTGAGCAGCTGCCGGCGCTTGCCCCGGTCGCGCTTGTGCATGCAGCAGAGGGCGACGAATATGCAGAACATGAAGGCGATGATGCACGAGGCGATCCAGATCCAGGCGGAGCGGGCCTTCTGGGCCGAGGCGCGCTCGCGCAGGCTGAGCAGGCAGCTGTTGTAGAGGCCGAGGGTGCGGTTCGAGAAGTCCCGGGGCGAGTGGTAGGCGCACTGCTCGTCCATGCCGGTTGGACAGTCGAGGTTTAGTTTCAGCTGTGGGGGGGGGGGGGGGAGAAAGTGGGCGCGTTATTCGAAGAAGCGTGCACTGCGCGGAGCGAGTAGAGGATTTCGTGAGGTTTTTTTCTGTTTTTTTTTGGCACGAATCGTAGCTGGTGTTGTTGAAAACATATTGGAGGGTGCCGAAAAATTGGCTATTTCACGCTACTATATGGACCAATGAAAATTGGGTACTTAAAATCTATCATCAACCATTTGTAATGAAAAAAAATGATAAATTGAAAATCATGACCATTTTTGGACATTGGATGGTATGCAGGTTTGTATTGGCAAAAAAAAAGGCTTCTCGAAAAAAAATGTCTCGAACGAGAATTTTAAAGAGAAAGAACAAATCACTGTTCACGGCCTTCCGGCAAAATTGCGTGCAATTAGAATATTTTTATCGGTTTTCCCTCGGCTTATCACGATTTTTAAGTAAATCAACAGAAACACGCGAGAAATCTTTGAACAACGACAGCTAACGATAACCAACAAACTCCCAAAGATCGTTATTATACTCGTATCTGTTCGACGCGCACCGAATTATAGTTTACGAATTATTGTTATCCATCATGGCCCGCTATGCTTTGGAGCAACTTATACACCAAGCGTATAACGGATCGGTTTTAAAGCCTGCAGGTATAACTAATGGCAAAAGTTCGCAGAGGTATATACAGCGACCGATAAATTCCCCACCCATACCTGTAAACTATATGTATATACACCCAATTACCGTTACAGTTTACAGAATCGACGATTATTCCATCGAATAAAGTTACCATACGAACGACACGAGTATTTTACAAATGAATTATTTGCGAAAATATCAGGTAAGTACCGTGATTTTCCTGAACTTGCACCACTCCTTGAGCTCGTGGCACTCGCAGCTGCTGGTGTTGAACCTGACGGGGTTTCCCGTGAGATCGAGGAGTTGCAGCGAGCAGAGGGACGCTACGTCATCGGCCGTGATTCTGGTGATCTGGTTGTACGAGACGTTCAGCAGCGTGATCGTGACCATCGGCTTCAGCTGGGGCAATTGGGTCAGTAGGTTGTCGGTCAGGTGTAGCCACTGCAGGGGCGACTTGACCCCGTCGACGTCGAACACGTCGTCCTTGAGTTTGTTGTGGTTGAGGTAGAGGTTGCGCAGGTACTGCAGCTGGAATATCGTGCTGGGCAGCTTGAAGATGCCGTTGGTGGACAAGTCGAGGACCTCGAGGTAGTAAGTCGGCTCGAACGCGTGGTCGGCCACCTGCTGGACAAAGTTGTCCTGGAGGTAGAGGTAGCGCAGGTTCGTGTACTTGGAGAGCGAGCCGTTGTGCAGCTCGCGGATGCGGTTCTCTTTGAGGTCCAGCACCTGGTTGTGAAGAATTTTTTTTTTTCATGAAAATAATGAAATTTAAGAATATTTTTGTTCAATTAGATTCAAAAATTGAATACACTTGAGGAAAAAAATTACAATTTTCATTCTCAAGCATCTCGATGGCGTTTCGACGCGGGCCAGGTCGAAAATGGCAGTGAGTAAAAAGTGAAATTTTCTAGTCGCAGCACTGTTATTTTATTCGCGGTACGAGTAAATTTCAAGAGAACGAAGCCATTGAATTACTCCGAGTAGGATTAATCCAGTTATTTCATGAATCTACGATGCTGTTTCAGGATGATACCACTCTTGTACATTTTTTTGAGATATTCGTTTTATCATCATCCTGAGAGTGATCGTATAGTTTAGAGCTCTCGTGCTCGATAAATTGAACAATCATTAGTGCCTCAATTATTACAATCCAGATTTGAATTAATTCTTTTTTCCTGCACTCAAATTCTGAGCTCATCTTTTCGACCCAAACCTGAGTTGGCTCTTTCGTCGCAGCGATTTCGAGCTGGCCCTCTATAATTCTACCGAGCCATCGCTCTGCCGAGGATCAAGAACAACCATCACAACGACAAGTGTATACAATACCTCGATACCCGACTGCAGATTCAAGGGTATGTCGCCGAGCTTGAGGTCGTTGCACTGGGCCTGCAGCAGTCCGTACGACCGGACGTAGCGGCACTTTTTCAGCGGTATCTCGGGGTCCATCAGCAGCATCGAACCGGCGCCAGCCCGGCCCACCTGCTCGCTCGCCACCAGGAGCAACAGCAGCAGCGCGTTCAGCGCCAGAAAGCGTTTACCTGAAACACGAGATGCGCGGGAGAGTTTCGTTAGTTTTCGTGGGTGTCGGTGCATCGTACGACGAAACTTGTGCGATTGAGCATTTTTTTTTTTTAACAATTTAGATCTTTTTTGAAACGCGAGAACGTACACTTCTTTCCATTTCAATTATTCGCTGAAACTCTTTCGTACGACAGTAGATTTTGGACATTAACCAGTTTGTCTCTGGTATGGCCATAAGAATTTGTCATAATTAGCAGTCTACACCCGAGGGGCTGTCCATAATCGGAGCATCGATAAAAGTTTCGGATCATTTTGAAGTTTAACGATTAAGACTCTTCACGCTTTGAAGTCAGTCAATCATTTCGACTACCGTGTTTCCCCGATAATAAGGCATGCCTTTTAATTTTTTTATTTCTTTTTGCCGTGTACTACAGGACATGCCTTATGTTTTCGGACATCGAGGCGAATAAATCATGGAAACAAAATTTTAATGTCCAATCTATTTTTCGATAAAAAATTTAAAATAATCATAACAAAAATATGAATTTTCTTACCATGGGCCCAAAGTGCAGCAGAGCCTTTTCGCCCTCAGGCCGCACTTTGGGCCCTTGAAACCACTTTGCGCCCACGGGCAGAAAAAAT